>LZPO01097371.1:0-27022 GCA_001675575.1 Neotoma lepida | reverse complement strand
TCTTTAACAATGAAGTGAACACAATAAAACAGATCCAGAGTTATACTCATCCTTTCCACAATCCCTTATTATTTAATATTTTCTACCAACAGGTTCTGGATAAATACAACCCTCCTGACCACTTCCTTCCTGAATCCTACACATGCTTCTTTCTGCTAAAGTTGCCCAGGTATTCCTGTAAGCAGGTGCTTGAGGAAAAGCTGAAATATGCCATCCACTTTTGCAAGTCCATAGACACAGATGACTATGCTCGAATAGCTCTCACGGGAGAGCCAGCTGCCGATGACAGCAGTGAGGACTCAGATAATGAGGACGCAGACTCTTTTGCTTCAGATTCTACCCAAGATTACTTGACAGGACACTAAGATGGAAATGCCATCAGGAAGAAATGGGGCTGAACAAATAGGAAGAGTACTGCTGTGTAAATTGTAAATGTCGAGTGCATTTGATGAGGAATATCACTCCTGGAAATGTGTGGAAGAGAGAGAGCCTGGCTATCTGCGGTGAGAGGACTGTGGTAGGACAATGGGAAGCTCAGCCTGTGCATGAGGAACACTATAGGGGCACTTCTTCCTCATAATGCTGCATTACCTATAGGACCCAGTGTTTACTACAGTGTAAATGTTTATATGGACACAAGAGCATCACAAAAAAAAAAAAAAGCCTTTTTACTTGTGGGTGCAATAGATTTCCTCCTCCCTTTTTCCTTTGCAGTGTCATCTTGATTGTATATTGGAAAGACTGTGTAATGATGAAGTCGTATTATAAATATTTCAACTAATTTTACCCTGAATTTGTTTATTAAAAGCTTTTTGAACATTAAATTATTTCTTGAATGTATTTAGAAGTTACTTAAAGCAGATCAGAAAAGAAAAATACCATTCATTCCCCCCTCTCCCAGGTGTATCATTTTAGCATATGCATTATGTGACTGGAATTGAGGGATTTTGGTGGACAATATGATAATTTCTATCATGGAAAGTGCACTATATTTAATGCTTGTGTCATGTATATGCCAAAATTTTAATCCCCTATAAATAAAACGTGTCACAAAATTGTAGGCTGAGCTTTCTTAACCAATTAGACTAGCCTGTGTGGATCAGCTACAACCAAACCATACTCAGTGACAAAGCCCTGAAACATTTATTAGGATGGTACAGCAGCTCTCAGGGCCCAACGGGGCCCAGGGACCCTCAGAGCTCTGTGTCCTACTCTCTCTTCAGACATGCCCTCGTTCCTAGTCCCAGTGCCTGTTCCCACTGGCCTGGGTCAGGCGCACCCTTGGTCGTATTGGCCACTGGGTAGGAATTGCTGTGTATGGTAAGCTGTCTGCAAAAGGAAGAATAGAGAACAGCATAGAAGAACTGGAAGGCAGTCCTAGTACACTAGATCTTAAGATCTGGTACCTGATTGAGGCAAAAATTTGTAGCTCATATTGGAAGGCAATTTTTACAAAACTGAGATATCTTTGATTTTTTTCAGTCATAGGTTCTTCATTTTGGCCCAAGAAGATACAGGACAACTACATCTTAACCTTAACGTTTTAACCTCATCAAGCTTAAAATGAAGTCAAAGTTCATTTTGCTAGCTCAAAATTTGTGCAGAAAAATCTATGGTAGCAAAGATGGGCTATCTGAGAAGAGTACGGCTCTTTAGTCACACTTGACAATGTGTATTGTGAGGTTTCACCAATATTTTAAATTGTGGATTCGTTGGTTGGATATATCATGGTTTTTTTTTTTTTTACTAATAAAAATGGTAGTAGATTACATATTTAAAATACACATAAACCAGCAATCTGCTTGAATTCATAAGAAGTGTGGTACATGTAGTAATCTATTTTCTGTTAACTATAACCAAATGCCTGAAACTGGCTTAATTTCATAAAGAAGATAGATTTAGCCTTTAATCCTGGCACTCGGGAGCTTGAGGCAGGAGGATCGTGGATGCAAGGTCAGCTTGGGCTACTGATTGAGACCTACCACGACTTTTCCTGAGGAGATGTAAAAAANAACTTCCATTCACCTCAGGTAGACACCAACAGACTAAAGAAAAGGTCTGTTCTGTCCAGGTTGGTAACTGAAGAGTTTATAGGGGTGACGGGAGTATGCGTGCATGACTCGAGGCAGCTACACCACTGGGAAGTCCCCTGGGTAAATTATGGACAACCACAACACTAAAAAGCAGCAGCATAGCAGTGTGGGCTGCTCTGTGTGATTCACTTGGTGTCTTAGTTATCTTTCTGTCATGTGATAAATCACTCTAACCAGAAACAAGTTGTGGAGGGAAGGTCTTCTTTCTTCTTCCAGATTCATCATCTTGGGAAGCCGAGGCTTGCTTTCAGGCTCACGGTCAGCTGCCCTTCATATATAGCTCAGGTCTACCTACTTAGTGATGGTACTCACTCACAGTAGGCTGGGCCCTCTAACATCAATGAGCAATCAAGAAAATGCCGCACAGACATGCCCATAGGCTGGTCTCATAAAGGCAGTTTCTTAATTGAGGGTCCCACTTCGCAGATGTGTCAAAAAGACAACCATGAATAGCCATCACACCTGGGCAACTTAAAGGATGCTACGTTACTGAAGAATCCCTCCCAGACAATGGTCTACCTCTTATTATAACCTCACAGAATGGAGAGGCTTCATTAGGATCTTATTTGTAAACCCTGTCAGTCCCTGTGAGCTTCATGACCCCTCTGCAGCCATCCATGAGTGATCTCATGAGGATAATTACAGCTACTCTTAATTCAGCACAGCAATGGTTGTGTTCAATCCGGAGGAAATACACAAAATACTCCATCTTCCTCCAGCTCTTACATTTTTTTTACCCCTTCTTATGAAGTTGAGTGCTGATAGGTACAGGGTGATTGGATTGTTTTCTTTCTTTTATGGTTGGACATTGGGCTACTATGCTATAGCAACAGTCCAGACCACAGCAACAGACATTCTTAGCATTTTGACTGCATAGGAGTGTCTGCAGTAACTGCCACCAGTTACTGTAAGGTATTGCCTTCCACTACAGCTGACAGCAGTTGACATAAACACAAATGTTTAGAAAATAATATGATAAACACATTATACTTATTTAACAAAACAATAGCCATAGCTGCCTCACAGGGTATTGGGATTTCCCTACCTCAGATTTATAGTGCCAAACATGAGCTCGTCCTGTGGAGTTGGCTTTAAATACAGTTGGAAAGTAATGGGTGCTCTACTATTGCAGCAGCAGGAGCATCTTGCAAGGCATGCTAGCAGTGTAATATGCAAGGGTCCATAGCCAAGCTGGATGTGGGTGATGATTCTCCTGCAGTCTGCATACCACATTTTGGCACTACAAATGCCAGCCAATAGGGAGCTTCTAGCTCAGACCCAGCCTGATTTTTCTGTCTTACAACCTGCTGTAGAGTGTCTTTAGTGATAGAGTGTGTCCAGGATTTCTGAAGGACCATTCCAAGCAAGTGAGGGTCGGTTTGGGACCGAAGCATCCCCTGGATAACTTACAGACTGCTATACTACTGGAGTCCCCTCCAGTTAATTGTTCTTCTCATATATTGAAGTGACTTAGGTAACACCATCTTGTCCTGACTCCATTTTGTGCTTGCTTAGACAGTTCTCAGCCATCTATCCCACAACAGTCACATCTACCTTGGCAACACGTTTGAGATTTCCATGGCCTTGACTTTGGCCTAGAGATATTAGCCAAAGTAAGTAATGTTTATACAAACTTAACATAAACAAAAATAACTAAAGATGGTAAAAATAAATGTCATGTTGTATTTGAAATAATTACTATGTTCTGCCAGAAATGAATGTTTCAAGGTTTATTCTGACCCTCATCTAACTTGGATGTAAATCATGTTCTTCATAGTTTTTGCCTGAATAAAGGCTGTATCCCTGAGCTTCAGCACCAAGAAACTTTGAGGCATGAGCTGGCTCTTGGTCACTGGCCAATAAAGGACTAATACACTTTTAACCAGCGTGGTTGTCTGTATCTTTCTTGCATGGATTATTGCAATGTAACCTCAGGAAGGTGAGTGATTTCTGTTGTGAAGGCTCATGAACTCCATGAGCCCCATCAGCACAGTAAGTTGCAAGATTCTCCAGTCTTCAGAGGCAGGAGGGAATGTTGATGNGAATGTCTTTCTGTATGCTGTAAATATGTGTTGCTCTGATTGATTGATAAATAAAATGCTGATTGTCCAGTAGCCAGGCAGGAAGTATAGGCAGAATAAACAGTCAAGGAGAATTCTGGGAAGAGAAAAGCTGAGTCAGGAGATGCCAGCCAGCTGCCCAAGGAGCAACATGTAATGGGACACAGGTAAAGCCACAGAACATGTGACAACATATAGATTAATAGAAATGGGCTGAGTTTAAGTATAAGAGCTAGTTAGTAATAAGCCTGAGCTAATGGCCAAGCAGTTATAATTAATATAAGCCTCTGAGTAATTACTTTATGAGCAGCTGCAGGACAGCCAGGCCAGAGGAACATGGGGCCTGGTGGGACCGGGTAGGACAGAGAAAACTTGCACCTACAGAATGTTAATAGGCTGGATATCTTGAGGGGCTTCTGTACATGAACAAAGCTGCCCTGAATCAAGATAGTCATAGTCATGACTATGACCAACCCAGAGGGGACACACAGCAGACCCTATCTTGAAAGAGTGGGAGGGAAGATAGTGGAGAGGGGATAATTTTAACGCAGCTCAGCTCTGGTGGTGACTTCATGGCAGTTAGCATCACGATGGCATGCACATGTATGAGGGAGTAAAAGGAAGGATTGATTGGCTCTTTCGTAAAAAGCCTCTTGAAAGAACTAAGTCAGGACCTAGCTACCATAATCTCTTCTGCGGAAACAACAGTGACCTAAGGGCTTTCCACTAAGCTGCCCCTCTCAGTTCCTTCCACTTCTGACATTGCTCACTGAAGACTCAGCTTCTAACACATGAACCCTTGGTGGACAACCCAAATTCAAAGTGTGGCAATGATCCCTGTCAACAGCTGGTTTCCCTGCATGAATGGGCTGCACTCTTGTTCCCAGCAGGCAAGGTGCTTCTCTTCCAAGACTTGGCCAAGACAACTTTAAGAACTAGTAGGCATAGCAGTTGCTTATCAGGTTCTTAAGTAGAGAAGTTGGGAAGGGGGCTTTTCCTGCCAGAGGCTTAATCCAAACAAGACCTCAGCAGTAGACCTTGCTGGCTCTGACAGACACCTCATTGTCAGCCTGCCGGGCAGGCTCACTTACGGAAGCTACCTCAAAGTCTAGGAATGGGGGCAAGCAAAATGGCTCAGCAGGTAGAGGCACTTGCTCCCAAAGCCAAGGACCTGACTTGGGTCACTGGAAGTGCTGACTCCTGCAGGCTGTCCTCTAGCTACACACACCCTGAGGCATGTGTAAACACACACATGCACACAAAATAGTTTAATTTTTAAAAATCTATGAATGGTGGGGGAGTGGGATAAGGCACCTGGGTAGTATATGATAAAAATATGTTGGATTCATGTATGGAGTTATCAAAGAATAATTAGTATTTTTTTGTTGTTGTTGCTGTTTTTAAATTGACCAAAGGCTGTACCTAACCCAGGGACTTCTGAGCAAGGGGGGTTGCAGTAGCAGTGCCTGGCTTATATTATGTTCAATGTATGTGATTTTGCCTGGATGCATTTGTTTTTATCAGTGAGCTCTGTGCCCAGTCTGTGGTTACTACTGACTATCCACAGTGAGTAGGTACCACCCTCAGGTTTAATTAGAAGTCTAGGACTTCAGAGACAGCTCCCTAAGTCCATGTGCTGCATGCTATTTGATTGCAAACCCATTCCTTTGAAGGAGAGAGGTCTGTGGAACGGTGTCCCTTTTTGAAATGCCAGAGTTCTTTGTGAAATCCCCTTTGAATTCCTTTGAATTCAGTTAGTGGAGCTGACAGGCTCCCCAAGACTCCAAAGGCACCCAAGCCTGAGCAATGTGCTGGGCCTCACTTCGAACATGGAACTACTCACAACATCTACACAGATTAGTCTGCCAGAGCAGCCACGTGAGTGTGAGAATTCCTGGGAGTATAAGTTGGCCCTGTAGCCTGGGGTCTTGTGATCCTTTGCCAGTCTCCTTGGTAAAGTTCATGTTTTGGCATTAATATAAGCTGATTAATCCTTAACTTTTTTTTAAGCATTTCCCTTCTCACTCAGATCTTATTGTTTGGGTAGAATCCTTTTCAATTGAGAACAAGGCAGTAAGAAGTAGAAGGTGCAGTCAGGGAGTGCAGGTGCTGACTGATCCAGGCTCCTTCTTCCCCTCCTTGGCTGCAGGAAGTACTGCACAGGGTCACTACTTTTGGCAAAAACCAGCCCTAGGGGCTTCTGACCTGAGGTTCCCGGGAACCTGCTTTTCCTGTGGACTTGCACAGGATGAAACCTACCCCAGCCGCCCTGGGGTAGGGTGAGGTTGTGAGGCTAAGGTTCGGTGGCCAGGCCAGGGGCGCGAGACTGAAAGTCAGAAGGGATGGTGGGCCAGTGAGTGGAACTGCTTCCCAGGAAGTCTCGGGAGCCTCATCCTGGCTGTTTTAGTGACCCCAGGCATTTCTGTCTGCAGAGGTGTGCCTTGGCCAGTGCAGGATGAAGAGGGCCTTCTCATACAGGGGCCTATGCTCTCTAGATGCTCCTCAGGATAGCTCCTACCCTTCCTAGAGCTATAGGAAGGCAGTTATGATACCTGAACTCTGCTGTGGGTGACATAAGCCACATGCTCTACACTTTGCCACCAATATGGGAGTCATCCTTGGCCTCTTCTGCCTATTCTTGCCAACACATCTGGGTGGCCATAGGCATTTGGCTGGCCATTTATCCCGGTGTAGGCCCTGGTGCTGAGGTCCCAGTGTGGATCCCATGACAGTTAAGAGCAAGAAAGGAGGCTGCCTTCATTGGATCACCTACACACGTAAAACACACGCACACATACTCAAATCCTACCGTGTGAGCAAAGGAATGCTATAAACGTGCTGGGTTTACATTCAGGTACTTGAAATAGTCACCTTTGGGAACAGGCTTGATTTCAATTATGCAGCTATTTCCCAAGAACATAGAGGACCTCTTATTTGGAATTTCCTTCTGGAATGTTCTGAGTCACTCAAAGACATGGCCATATCTTGTTTTGTACTTGAACCTTCTTCACAGATCAGAAGAAAACTGAGGTTGCTAGGCTAGGTCCTGATCACTTCTGACTGAGGAAGCCTGTTCTCTCTTCAAGGTTCTTAGGCCATCCTTGAGTTGTGCCTCTGCAGGATTCAAATGCCATCATTTTCATCTAGTGCTCACTCCTNGCTGCCAAGAAGAAACCTCATCTAGACACTGCTCTGTCAGCCAAGAGAATTGATTGGTCCTGCTAAGAGTGCTGGAGATAGATGGTGCCTATGTGGCTGGCTGTGGATCACAGAGATTTTGTCTTGCTCTGTGGGAGCCTGATCATATCTCTCTCCAGAGGTCCTAGTCTATGGTTTTAGGGCATGAAAATCTGGTTTTCTGAGCCAATCCATGACAGGGGTAGAGTTTTCTCCAGGGTCAAGGCCATATAGTTCATCCCTAGAGTTGGGGAATGGAATCCACTGCAAACAGTTGTCAGCTATACAAACAGTATCTGTGAGGCACAGGGGACCTGATGTTTGGCAATGTTTGCACCGTTAATGTTTATAATCTTCCTTTTGACAGGTCCCCAATGCTTTCTGTCTCACAACCAGGTTGCCACGCACAGTGGTCATGAGTCATGCCCACACCTGCTACCTAGGCAGTCCGAATTGGGACATCTTCTACAAAGTTCATGGTATGGGTGATCACAACAAGCTTGGGCTCTTTTTTGTATGGAAATGGGGTGTCGGTGTCCACATGCTGTGGACACAATTGGTCCCTGCTGATGGGGAAGCCCCTCATCCATCCATCACTGTGTAATGTGCTCTCGTTTAAAGCCCATGTCTGACAAACATCGAGCAGGGCTCTCAACCTTGGCTGGAGAAGCTTCTTCTGTGGTAATGCCTTGACTCATGACTGGCCTAACGGCTGAGAATGAGTGGCTGTGGGTGCCCAGTCCTAAATGGGACACCTATATCAACCCCCACATCCAAGGCTCAAAGAACATGGTAGAAGAGAGGCAGAAGGAATACATGAGTTGGAGACCAGTGAGGAGAGCTGTGAAAGGCTATCTTCTGGATGCGACTTGCCTGTTGCATTCATGATCTCATTGCAGCTGTGGCGACATATGATCTGTATGAGATCAACAGACAATACTACTTGAACTCAATGTGTTATAAAATAAACAAAAGGAGAGGATATGGAGGGGGAACGGGATGTTTTGGGCGATATCTGGGAGGATGTTGGGGTGGATAGGATCAAGATACATTGTGTATAGGTATGAATTGTCAAAAAATAAATAAATGATATTTAAGAAATAAAAGTTAAAAAGTTTAGAGGCTGGAGACACGGCTCAGTGATCAAGACTACTTGCTGCTCTTGCAGAGGACCCATGTTTAGTTCCCAGCACCCAAGTTAGGCAGCTCAAATTCACCTATAACTCCAGCTTCAGGGCATCTAATGCTCTCTTCTGGCTTCTATGGATACCCACACACACGCCCACACACATGCACACACACATGCACACACACAATATGAAAAGAAATCTTTAAATGTTTTAAAAATTAAATATTCCTAGCCACAGCCAGGCTCCAGGAATAAATGATGCTCCCCAGGAAATTACTAAGCTCCTCCTGTTACTTTGTGGCCAGAGCCAAGAGCCTTTGCAGTTCAGCCAGTTCCTGTATGGTGCCTGACACCTGCGGGTAATGTGCCTGTGTGTGGCACTCCAGGCCATTTCCATGTACAGAGAAGATGGCCACATACAGTGGGCAGCACAGTTGCTTAGAGACCCCTACTGGTGGGTTGACTCCTTTTCACAAGTTCCAGATCAGGTGCTGACATAGAGAAGTTGGGGAGGGGGCTTTCCCTGCCACAGGCTTGAGCCAGGCAAGACTTCAGCAGTAGACCTCGCCGGCTCTGAAAGGCACCTGGTAAGGTTTGGCTGAGCCTGTCTGGCAGGCTCACTTATAGAAGCTACCCCAAAATCTCAAAATGGGGGCAAGCAAAATGGCTCAGCAGGTAAAGGCACTTGCTGCCAAACCCAGTGATCTGACTTTGGTCACTGGAAGCCACATGATGGAAGAAGAAAATTGACTACTGTAAGTTGTCCCCTAGATACATATGTTCTGTGGCATGCATGAACACACACACACACACACACACACATACACACACACACACACTAGTTTAAATTTGTAAAAATCTGTGAATGATTGGGGAGGGGAAGCAGCCCCTTGGGCCATTGAAGAGACTGCTCTACCCTGCTCTGACCTGTAGGGAGGCATTTGGGAGCTCTACTGTCGGCATTTGTGGCATCTTGTAGTTTATGTCTGCATGTATAATGTGTGTCATGTGCCTGCTTCTGTGCTTGTTTGTGTCTCTGTGTATGTATGTACTTCGTGTGTATAGTATGTGCATTGGGATTGTGTAGTTTGTTTTCCTGTGTGTTTTAGCCTTCTATATGGCTTCTGGGTATTTGTATTGTATAAAAATTTGTGTGTTTTCATGTAGCTTATCATTTCTGTGAGCAGACTCTGTGTATTTGTTCATGTTCATGTGTGTCTTACACGAGCGAGCTTTCCTCAGGTGTAACTTGAGTCACCCTCTGGTACCTTGAGAGTCTTGAGTTGGAGAACAAGATAATGAGGAAGTTCATCATCTCCAGTAGACAGTTCTTAAAATGCAGATCAGTTTTCATTTCCTCAATTCTTGTTTTAAGGAAAAATCTGCCACGTCCTTGGCCACCTGTGAAGTGGGGCTTGAGCTTGACACACGTGGCTGGGATTTTACAAAGCCTGGCTTCTGCAGCAAGGCTCTCTACTTCCCAGAGTTCCCTGAAGCTCTCTCCTGCTGCTGGACCAGTCTCAAGTGGGGGTTGGGGGCACTGAGCCTTCCAGCTCTGTGAAGGTCAGTGGGTGTGGCCAGCAGAGAGTCGAGTGAGGAGCACAAGCTACCCAACCTCCTGGGGCTGCAAGTGCCCGCTGAGAAATCTTACCTCCGGGCTTGTGTTCCAGCCACCGCTCAGAGCCTTTGGGAGAGGATCAACCAGTCATCAGGTAAAATGGTGCCTGGGGGTNACGATGGCATGCACATGTATGAGGGAGTAAAAGGAAGGATTGATTGGCTCTTTCGTAAAAAGCCTCTTGAAAGAACTAAGTCAGGACCTAGCTACCATAATCTCTTCTGCGGAAACAACAGTGACCTAAGGGCTTTCCACTAAGCTGCCCCTCTCAGTTCCTTCCACTTCTGACATTGCTCACTGAAGACTCAGCTTCTAACACATGAACCCTTGGTGGACAACCCAAATTCAAAGTGTGGCAATGATCCCTGTCAACAGCTGGTTTCCCTGCATGAATGGGCTGCACTCTTGTTCCCAGCAGGCAAGGTGCTTCTCTTCCAAGACTTGGCCAAGACAACTTTAAGAACTAGTAGGCATAGCAGTTGCTTATCAGGTTCTTAAGTAGAGAAGTTGGGAAGGGGGCTTTTCCTGCCAGAGGCTTAATCCAAACAAGACCTCAGCAGTAGACCTTGCTGGCTCTGACAGACACCTCATTGTCAGCCTGCCGGGCAGGCTCACTTACGGAAGCTACCTCAAAGTCTAGGAATGGGGGCAAGCAAAATGGCTCAGCAGGTAGAGGCACTTGCTCCCAAAGCCAAGGACCTGACTTGGGTCACTGGAAGTGCTGACTCCTGCAGGCTGTCCTCTAGCTACACACACCCTGAGGCATGTGTAAACACACACATGCACACAAAATAGTTTAATTTTTAAAAATCTATGAATGGTGGGGGAGTGGGATAAGGCACCTGGGTAGTATATGATAAAAATATGTTGGATTCATGTATGGAGTTATCAAAGAATAATTAGTATTTTTTTGTTGTTGTTGCTGTTTTTAAATTGACCAAAGGCTGTACCTAACCCAGGGACTTCTGAGCAAGGGGGGTTGCAGTAGCAGTGCCTGGCTTATATTATGTTCAATGTATGTGATTTTGCCTGGATGCATTTGTTTTTATCAGTGAGCTCTGTGCCCAGTCTGTGGTTACTACTGACTATCCACAGTGAGTAGGTACCACCCTCAGGTTTAATTAGAAGTCTAGGACTTCAGAGACAGCTCCCTAAGTCCATGTGCTGCATGCTATTTGATTGCAAACCCATTCCTTTGAAGGAGAGAGGTCTGTGGAACGGTGTCCCTTTTTGAAATGCCAGAGTTCTTTGTGAAATCCCCTTTGAATTCCTTTGAATTCAGTTAGTGGAGCTGACAGGCTCCCCAAGACTCCAAAGGCACCCAAGCCTGAGCAATGTGCTGGGCCTCACTTCGAACATGGAACTACTCACAACATCTACACAGATTAGTCTGCCAGAGCAGCCACGTGAGTGTGAGAATTCCTGGGAGTATAAGTTGGCCCTGTAGCCTGGGGTCTTGTGATCCTTTGCCAGTCTCCTTGGTAAAGTTCATGTTTTGGCATTAATATAAGCTGATTAATCCTTAACTTTTTTTTAAGCATTTCCCTTCTCACTCAGATCTTATTGTTTGGGTAGAATCCTTTTCAATTGAGAACAAGGCAGTAAGAAGTAGAAGGTGCAGTCAGGGAGTGCAGGTGCTGACTGATCCAGGCTCCTTCTTCCCCTCCTTGGCTGCAGGAAGTACTGCACAGGGTCACTACTTTTGGCAAAAACCAGCCCTAGGGGCTTCTGACCTGAGGTTCCCGGGAACCTGCTTTTCCTGTGGACTTGCACAGGATGAAACCTACCCCAGCCGCCCTGGGGTAGGGTGAGGTTGTGAGGCTAAGGTTCGGTGGCCAGGCCAGGGGCGCGAGACTGAAAGTCAGAAGGGATGGTGGGCCAGTGAGTGGAACTGCTTCCCAGGAAGTCTCGGGAGCCTCATCCTGGCTGTTTTAGTGACCCCAGGCATTTCTGTCTGCAGAGGTGTGCCTTGGCCAGTGCAGGATGAAGAGGGCCTTCTCATACAGGGGCCTATGCTCTCTAGATGCTCCTCAGGATAGCTCCTACCCTTCCTAGAGCTATAGGAAGGCAGTTATGATACCTGAACTCTGCTGTGGGTGACATAAGCCACATGCTCTACACTTTGCCACCAATATGGGAGTCATCCTTGGCCTCTTCTGCCTATTCTTGCCAACACATCTGGGTGGCCATAGGCATTTGGCTGGCCATTTATCCCGGTGTAGGCCCTGGTGCTGAGGTCCCAGTGTGGATCCCATGACAGTTAAGAGCAAGAAAGGAGGCTGCCTTCATTGGATCACCTACACACGTAAAACACACGCACACATACTCAAATCCTACCGTGTGAGCAAAGGAATGCTATAAACGTGCTGGGTTTACATTCAGGTACTTGAAATAGTCACCTTTGGGAACAGGCTTGATTTCAATTATGCAGCTATTTCCCAAGAACATAGAGGACCTCTTATTTGGAATTTCCTTCTGGAATGTTCTGAGTCACTCAAAGACATGGCCATATCTTGTTTTGTACTTGAACCTTCTTCACAGATCAGAAGAAAACTGAGGTTGCTAGGCTAGGTCCTGATCACTTCTGACTGAGGAAGCCTGTTCTCTCTTCAAGGTTCTTAGGCCATCCTTGAGTTGTGCCTCTGCAGGATTCAAATGCCATCATTTTCATCTAGTGCTCACTCCTNGCTGCCAAGAAGAAACCTCATCTAGACACTGCTCTGTCAGCCAAGAGAATTGATTGGTCCTGCTAAGAGTGCTGGAGATAGATGGTGCCTATGTGGCTGGCTGTGGATCACAGAGATTTTGTCTTGCTCTGTGGGAGCCTGATCATATCTCTCTCCAGAGGTCCTAGTCTATGGTTTTAGGGCATGAAAATCTGGTTTTCTGAGCCAATCCATGACAGGGGTAGAGTTTTCTCCAGGGTCAAGGCCATATAGTTCATCCCTAGAGTTGGGGAATGGAATCCACTGCAAACAGTTGTCAGCTATACAAACAGTATCTGTGAGGCACAGGGGACCTGATGTTTGGCAATGTTTGCACCGTTAATGTTTATAATCTTCCTTTTGACAGGTCCCCAATGCTTTCTGTCTCACAACCAGGTTGCCACGCACAGTGGTCATGAGTCATGCCCACACCTGCTACCTAGGCAGTCCGAATTGGGACATCTTCTACAAAGTTCATGGTATGGGTGATCACAACAAGCTTGGGCTCTTTTTTGTATGGAAATGGGGTGTCGGTGTCCACATGCTGTGGACACAATTGGTCCCTGCTGATGGGGAAGCCCCTCATCCATCCATCACTGTGTAATGTGCTCTCGTTTAAAGCCCATGTCTGACAAACATCGAGCAGGGCTCTCAACCTTGGCTGGAGAAGCTTCTTCTGTGGTAATGCCTTGACTCATGACTGGCCTAACGGCTGAGAATGAGTGGCTGTGGGTGCCCAGTCCTAAATGGGACACCTATATCAACCCCCACATCCAAGGCTCAAAGAACATGGTAGAAGAGAGGCAGAAGGAATACATGAGTTGGAGACCAGTGAGGAGAGCTGTGAAAGGCTATCTTCTGGATGCGACTTGCCTGTTGCATTCATGATCTCATTGCAGCTGTGGCGACATATGATCTGTATGAGATCAACAGACAATACTACTTGAACTCAATGTGTTATAAAATAAACAAAAGGAGAGGATATGGAGGGGGAACGGGATGTTTTGGGCGATATCTGGGAGGATGTTGGGGTGGATAGGATCAAGATACATTGTGTATAGGTATGAATTGTCAAAAAATAAATAAATGATATTTAAGAAATAAAAGTTAAAAAGTTTAGAGGCTGGAGACACGGCTCAGTGATCAAGACTACTTGCTG
Organism: Neotoma lepida; assembly: GCA_001675575.1. Lineage (NCBI taxonomy): Eukaryota > Metazoa > Chordata > Mammalia > Rodentia > Cricetidae > Neotoma > Neotoma lepida. The sequence goes on along the minus strand of LZPO01097371.1, from coordinate 13,081 downwards.
CTCTTGCAGAGGACCCATGTTTAGTTCCCAGCACCCAAGTTAGGCAGCTCAAATTCACCTATAACTCCAGCTTCAGGGCATCTAATGCTCTCTTCTGGCTTCTATGGATACCCACACACACGCCCACACACATGCACACACACATGCACACACACAATATGAAAAGAAATCTTTAAATGTTTTAAAAATTAAATATTCCTAGCCACAGCCAGGCTCCAGGAATAAATGATGCTCCCCAGGAAATTACTAAGCTCCTCCTGTTACTTTGTGGCCAGAGCCAAGAGCCTTTGCAGTTCAGCCAGTTCCTGTATGGTGCCTGACACCTGCGGGTAATGTGCCTGTGTGTGGCACTCCAGGCCATTTCCATGTACAGAGAAGATGGCCACATACAGTGGGCAGCACAGTTGCTTAGAGACCCCTACTGGTGGGTTGACTCCTTTTCACAAGTTCCAGATCAGGTGCTGACATAGAGAAGTTGGGGAGGGGGCTTTCCCTGCCACAGGCTTGAGCCAGGCAAGACTTCAGCAGTAGACCTCGCCGGCTCTGAAAGGCACCTGGTAAGGTTTGGCTGAGCCTGTCTGGCAGGCTCACTTATAGAAGCTACCCCAAAATCTCAAAATGGGGGCAAGCAAAATGGCTCAGCAGGTAAAGGCACTTGCTGCCAAACCCAGTGATCTGACTTTGGTCACTGGAAGCCACATGATGGAAGAAGAAAATTGACTACTGTAAGTTGTCCCCTAGATACATATGTTCTGTGGCATGCATGAACACACACACACACACACACACACATACACACACACACACACTAGTTTAAATTTGTAAAAATCTGTGAATGATTGGGGAGGGGAAGCAGCCCCTTGGGCCATTGAAGAGACTGCTCTACCCTGCTCTGACCTGTAGGGAGGCATTTGGGAGCTCTACTGTCGGCATTTGTGGCATCTTGTAGTTTATGTCTGCATGTATAATGTGTGTCATGTGCCTGCTTCTGTGCTTGTTTGTGTCTCTGTGTATGTATGTACTTCGTGTGTATAGTATGTGCATTGGGATTGTGTAGTTTGTTTTCCTGTGTGTTTTAGCCTTCTATATGGCTTCTGGGTATTTGTATTGTATAAAAATTTGTGTGTTTTCATGTAGCTTATCATTTCTGTGAGCAGACTCTGTGTATTTGTTCATGTTCATGTGTGTCTTACACGAGCGAGCTTTCCTCAGGTGTAACTTGAGTCACCCTCTGGTACCTTGAGAGTCTTGAGTTGGAGAACAAGATAATGAGGAAGTTCATCATCTCCAGTAGACAGTTCTTAAAATGCAGATCAGTTTTCATTTCCTCAATTCTTGTTTTAAGGAAAAATCTGCCACGTCCTTGGCCACCTGTGAAGTGGGGCTTGAGCTTGACACACGTGGCTGGGATTTTACAAAGCCTGGCTTCTGCAGCAAGGCTCTCTACTTCCCAGAGTTCCCTGAAGCTCTCTCCTGCTGCTGGACCAGTCTCAAGTGGGGGTTGGGGGCACTGAGCCTTCCAGCTCTGTGAAGGTCAGTGGGTGTGGCCAGCAGAGAGTCGAGTGAGGAGCACAAGCTACCCAACCTCCTGGGGCTGCAAGTGCCCGCTGAGAAATCTTACCTCCGGGCTTGTGTTCCAGCCACCGCTCAGAGCCTTTGGGAGAGGATCAACCAGTCATCAGGTAAAATGGTGCCTGGGGGTNGGGAGGGAATAGCTTCCTATCCTGGGGTGCTAGCAGGGTAAGAAGTCAATAATGAAAATGTGCAGGCAATGAGATTGAGCAGTTTGTATGAGCATTTCTGAATTTAATGGGGAGCCTAGCAGCAGCAGCAGCAGCCGCAGCCGCAGCAGCAGCAGCAGGAGCAACAGCAGCAGCAGCAGCAGCAGCGTTTCAGGCTATAGCTCCCTGGAAGGCTGTGTCCCAGGACAAAGGGGAATGAGGAAGAGAATTTGGAAATCAGAGCCTGGCCTTTAGGCATTTCTTTGGACTGGAGCTCACTGAAGTGAGAACACTAAACCATCAAAGTTGCTGCTCTTCATCTAACCACACACAGTGAAATAAACGGGATCCACATAGCCAGCTCTTTCCCATGACATGGTTATTAGCACAGAAGTCTGAACGAGTGGACATCCTTGGAAATCAGAGCCCTGGGGCCCAGCTATGTCCCTCCGACTTGTAAAGCTTGCTCAGTGTCTNTAACCTGCAACAATGTTTGAGAAACATTGACTTAAACCAATGTGACAGTTCCCCAAAGCCTAAGTTTGGGCTAATAGTTGTGAACCGCAGCTGCCCGCTGAAGCCACCATAAAAATTCCATTCCCTGAGGTTTGCTGGCTGGTGCCTGAGCTGGGCTGGCAACAAGGCCCACCAAGGCTGGATGCCCGTGAACTCCAGTGTAGCTGGTGATCCCAACTCTCCTGTGGAAGCTGCTGAAGACCCAACCTGAAAACGAGGAAAGCTCCAGAAGGCAGGAAAGGGTTTCAGGCTGTGTTTACAAACTCTTGAGTACAGTTGTTTGCCTTGGGGGTAAAATGGGGGTGACTTAGGAGCATAAGTTTTCTTGACACCCTCAACCTCATGGTTCAGTTAGCTGAGTTCTAAGGACCTGAATGAGCAACTATTGTGACTGCCCCTGGAGACCAGCAATGTCCTCACCTGGAACCTTGGTCAGTATACAGCCAAATGTGTATTTTGAAAAGATGGTGTGGGCTAGGTAGTAGTGGGCAAGAAATGAGGACTCACACAAAACCCTGCCTGCTGAAAGAAGTCTGCTTGTCTCAAAATAAAACAAATACACAAACATGAAACCCCAACTAGGTGCTGGGTCAGGGCAGGGAGCATTTTGCTAGTGATGGATTTTCAGGGAAAATGTNAGATATGGAGATAGTGGTTTTGGATATGTGGTGGGATCAGGCATTGGGGTACCATGGGATCGCTAAGGGAAGTTTTGGGAGGCAGGAGGCATCTGAGCACCTTTGCTCCCACAGAGACAAGAGGCAAAGAGGACACAGGGGTAGAGTGGGGTGTCATAGGTGAGGAGAGGGACGAAAGGTCTTTTAGTTGAAGGTAGGCCTGCAATGTGATTCCAGAAATGCCAGGGTAGAAGGCCCCTCTAGAGGTTTAAGAAACAGCTCGGGGAGGAGGGAGCCTGGTGTGCCTATTCTGGTGTATGGGAAAAAAGAGAGCGCCCCCCACTCCTCAACTGCCTTGAGCTGCCAGTATTCTGTCCTTGCAGGATGTTGGCTTTTCAGGTGGTTTGATGAGGAATTTTGTCATCTTTTCTGATTGTCCTTCCTAGGGGTGGGCAAGGTCCTGATACCTTGAGAGGTCCTGCCACCCTCAACTAGATGGCTTGTCTTCGCCTGTACACAAATGTGGTCCAAGGGCCTCCAGCAATACAGGGAACTTACCTGGCTGGGGTCTGCCAGAGGGATCCTGCTCTCTGATCCCTGCTGCAGCTGATGGGGGGTGAGGATGTGTTCTCAAGTGCAGAGGGAATCAGACTCAGGTGGTGCTTGAGTCTTTCCTACTTTAGGCAGGCTCAGGGTTTCCAAGGTGATCTGCAGGGTGTGCCAAGGAAAGCCAGCACAGCAGAGTGCAATAAGCAGAGCCTCTGGAGCCCAAGGGTCAGATAGCCTTTGCTGCACCTGCAGGTCTGGTCCCAGGAAAGTCAGGGGGCTCAGATCCTTGCGTGCATTTCACATGGCTTTCGCTTCCTTACCCAGAGCTATGATCCCTGCGGGGAACTGTCTCTGATCTGGAGACCCTGTGGGTGTTTCTAGAACAAAGCCCTCTTCACCCTGAGACCTCTTGTTCCATAGAGAGGGTCACCTATGGGTGCCGCCCCAGGCTCTCCTTCCTGGTTGCAAGGGGACTCTTTAAAACAAGAAGTGATTAATAGCCATGCCACTTGGTTGAATGATCCACAAGCTTCAATCAAGTTCACATGCTGAAAAAAAAAATAAAATCAAACTGAAGGAATAAACAGAGCAGTGGTCTGTGTCCTGGCCTGGCAGAGGGACAGCGGAATAACTTGACCTATCTGCCCTTGGAGCGACATGCATTTGGCCCTGTGCATCTTGGGTTTCCTGAACTAGAAAGGCTGTGCCAGACTCAGCCATTTGGTCTGGGGGTATGCCTACTCCTCCCCCCGCCCCAGCCCCTGTGGACATGAAATGACTGTAGAGTCATAGCCAGACCTGGCAGGCTAATCCCTACAACAGCTCTGCACCAACAGGATGGGCTGGGATTGTGATGTTCTGCACAGAGAACAGTCAATAACGAGAATTCTCAGCACCCTGAATGGATTGGTTATAGTGAGACACCAAGTGATCTGGCTTCAGTGTCATGTTTGGCACACTTAATGTGAGATAAGAAGGCATCAACTTCCCCAGCTCAGAATAGTAGAGGCTGGCTGTTTACCAAGGAGCTGCTTGCTGAGGTATGGCTTTGCTGACCTGGCGGCACTGAGGGCTGGCAGGTTGCTTGGACCTCCTCACCTTCCTACTTCCTGTCCCTCAAACTTCCTCCAGTTTGCTTGCAGCAAAACTGATCTCTGCTCCATTAATGCCAAACCACCTCACTATCTCAGAACCTCTAGCCATGTCCCCCAGGCCCCTGAGGAAGAGCTGAGACGGTCTAGGTCCTGGTCAGGACTCAGGGTATACAGGCTTGGTTTGAGCATCCGGGACAGCTCTTCTTATCCATCCTCTTTTAAAGCATGCCAATTGGTGGTCCATTATGGCCAGGTGTGACGCCAATGACAGATGGCACCAGGTGGAGAAGACCCAGAAACAGAAATCTCTCCTCCTCGCCCTGCCCTGGATAGCGCTCCACCCTGGGTATTGTGCCTCAGCCTTTGGCTGGCCTAGTATCCAGTGATCTTCTGCTTAAGCTCCTGCTGTGTTTGGCATGTCCCTGTAAGGATGATCAGGGCTCAACAGTGATTTAGAACAAGGTTAGTAAGCATCACCTAGACAAGGTGATGGCAGGGTATAGAGGGCTTAGGAGAGATAAGAGTGAAAGCACACCTGCAGGAGAGGCCCGTGGCTACAGGGAGCTTTGCTGGACCTGTAGGGGGTGTGAGTGCTGCTACAAGGCTGGTGGGGAGGAAACAGAACTGGGGGAAGGTGGGTGGCAGCCACAACAGGTGATGGAGGGTCAAGTATGACCCTCCTGCAATATTCTACTGAGTCTGGATCATTTATTATTTTCTTTTCAAAAAAGCCATGGAATCCATTTGTTTTCCTTAAAATGCAAGGATGATTAAGTTTTTGGTGTAAGTTTTGCTGAGAAAGAGCTGATTGTGGCCAGCCTGAGGTACAAGGCCATGTTCTTACATATGAAGTCTTCAGGGTGATATTACATGCTCCGGGCAGGGCAGGTACATGGTGCCCAGTAGGCTGTGAACACAAGGCAGTGCTCACACTGTGAACTGAGGGGGTTGGAGCCCTCCCCTTCCCCCAAGGATGGATTGGTGCTAGGGTGACAGAGAGACTCNAGAGGCCAGGCCATGGTGGTAGTATGGAAGTTCCCAAGAGGACAGGTCATGGGCTGGATTCCAGAGGACAGGCTAGGACTGGGGTGTTCCAGTGTAACAGGTGACACCCAGATGGGGAACATCTGGATTTAGAATGTGTTTGNAAGAACTAGATAGAACATGTGTGTCAGGTGAGCAATGCCTGCATTGTCCCCCAAAGAGAAGGCCACAGGAAGTGGGCAAGCAATGGCAGTATCATTCAGTGCTGAGTCAGGGTGTTGGGTGTGTCCATTGCGATGACTGAGCTCAGGGCCAGGCTGGGCTTGGAGACCATCTCCATAGGGTGACTGATATTGGAAGCTGCAGTGGGGTCTCTTGGGGAGGCTGCTGGGCTCTGAGTGAAGCCAAGAAGAGCAGGAGGAGCCCATACCTAAAGAAGAGCTAGAAACCCCAGAGAAGCACCCTGAGGCCAAACCTCAGCAGGCGTGCAACAGCTTCTGGGAGCCTGAGAATGGAGTTAGTGGTGACTCTCGCAGGAGTGTCAACCATCAAGGTGGGAGGGCAGAACCCTGGAGGAAGTAGGCTTGAGGGGAGTGGAGGAGAAAAGAGCCTAGCAAGCTGGAGAAGATCTGCTCAGGAGGAGATTAGCTGAGCAAAGGTTGTAGGCTGAAGAGTGCCATGCACTCCTAAGAAACAATCCAGAGAGAACCCATGTGGCCTGAACCCAGTGTCTTTCAGTGCTAAAAGTTTGCAAGAGTTATAGTGGGACATCACAACCAGGACACAGACANTGATGTGCTCAGGATCCATCTTAACCCTTGCATGATCCTCTTGTGCCTATACTCCCATCCCTGCTCAGCTGCAGGTGCACTGATCTGCTCTCCCTGTCTATTCTGTTGTCATCTCAAGGATGCTGACACATGGGACCATACAGTATGTAGCCTTTTGAGATTTGAGTTTTTTTTACTCTGAGTCCCCACTTTGTAAATTCATACATCTTGCTGTGTCCATGGGCTTCCTGTGATATGGATGCACCCCTTCCCTTAAGCACGAACACACTGAGGGACCCCGATTCTTTCCCATTTTGACTGAAATGTCTATAAATGTTGAGATAGATGTCCAGGAGGACTGGGTGGCATGGGCGGGGCCTGATGCTCTCATAAAGGAAGCTGCACCTATGCTGAATATTCTACATCAATGATTGACTGACTAGAACTTCATGGTTGTGGAGGGTTGAAATGGTGCCAGTCCAGAGTCAGATTATACTGAGCTATCGTTAGTCTCCACCTTTAGGGTCTACTTTCTGTATCTAATGCAGCATCTTTTTAANTAATGCGCTCTAAAGGTCTTTAGACACACTTTAGAATGCGTTAACAGATTGCTAGCTTCTACCAACCCAAAAGCTAAGGAAGCTATCAGTATCCGAAGCCTATAGCAGAGATTCCCTGCTTTTCTGTGACCCACTGACCTGATGTCCCTGTAGATTTGTCTATTTGGAATGTTTTGCACTTACATGAAGCTAGGCAAAATATGGCCTTTTGTTGACTGACTTCCTTCACTGAACGTAATCTCTGCAGTTTCCNCCATAGTCTGGCAGGTGTCCATGCAGCATTGTCTCTTGCTGTTGAATTATATTTTCTTGGGTGGATCCCCAGAGCATATTTATTAATTATCATTGTTCTCTTGTGTGTCTAAACCATATTCTATTCATTCAAGGGACAAAAATAACAACTTCTNGGTGGTTTAAACAACAAACATTATTTTTCAGAGTTTAGGAAGCTGGGCAGTCTAAGATCAAGGTGTATGCAGATTCAATATGGAGTCTTCACTCAGTGTCCTCACATGTCAAGAAGAGAAGCAAGCTCNGAGGGCTCTTAGAAAGACACTGATCCCATTCATGAAGATTTCATTCTCATGCCCTCCTCCTTCCTTAGACCTGGATCCCTCTCCAAAGACAATACACTAGAACCCAGTCCCTCTCCAAAGACTATATCTTAACACCATCACACACACTAGACCCCAATCCCTCTCCAAAGACTATATCTTAACACNGTCACATACACTAGACCCTGGTCCCTCTCCAAAGATTATATCTTAACACCATCACATACACTAGACCTGGATCCCTCTCCAAAGACTATATCTTAACACCATCACATACACTAGACCCTGGTCCCTCTCCAAAGACTATATCTTAACCCTGTCACATACAGGAGGATAACAATNTGTGAATTTGGGGTNGGAGATTCAAGTATTTAGGCCCAAACCTATCTTAATGGAATGTTCTAAAAGGACTGGAGTATTTAGTGCAGGCAGAAGATAATGCTCTTGAATCAGGGCTGATCACATAATTGTGGAGCCTTTTGATAAGAGATCGGGGAAACTGCCAACAATAAGACTAAAATAAAGCTTTCCTTTATCCCTGGTCTCTCTCTCTTAACCTGTCATGGCATATTTTCTATTGTTTTAGGTTTTTATTTTTACCTACCTTTAAAAATAAGATCTTACTTTGTAGCCTACGCTGGCCTGGCTTCAAACTCATTGTAATCCTTCTACCTCTGCCTCCCAAATCCTAGAGTTATAGATGTGAACCACCAAGCCCAGCTATTTATGATATTTCAAAATTGCTGTTTAATGCCATTATCCTTAGTAATGAAAAATTGTTTTCTTAGTCATCTTTGCATATTGCAATGTCAGTTTTAAATTTAAATATTGGAGCCTATTTTTTTGTATGTGGAATCAGCTAAATCACACAACTGGTGTTTTGTAACATGCGTGTACACATATGGTTTTTTCTTACTAGAGTGAAAGCCCTGGAAGAATCAAGCTCAACTGCTTTTTTATTTCACGTTTTGATACAAGTATTCTACTAGTGCTCTTTGTCATATTGATTTACAAGTCATTTTTATCAAACATGGCTAGGCAAAGCAGGGTATAAAATGTGTAAGCTTCTTTCAATGTCAATACCTTTTCATATTTGACATAAATTTTAGCTCCACTAGGCNTGTGTCCAGTTGTGTTAGTCAGCTTCTCATAGCTACAGCAAAATGTCTGAGGTAAATATATTATAGAGAGAAAAGGTAAGTCTATGATGGGCTGACACCATCACTTTGGGGTTGTGGTAGCACATGGTAGAAAAATCCCCTCATCTCATGGTCAGGAAGAGAGAGAGAAAGGAGGAGCTGGGGACACCACGGTCCTCTTCAAAGGCATGTGCCCCCAGTGACCTGAAGACCCCTCACTACCCTTACCTTTAAAAGGTGCTACCTTGTCCCAGTAGCATAGGGCTTGAAAGACCAAGCCTTTCTACATGTGGTAGTTTGTGGACATTCTAAATTGAAAGTGTAACACCAGCCTACTTAGTTGTAGATATAACATACTTATCCTGTACTTGTTTTGAGTCTTGTTGAACCCTACTCAGCGTGGATCCACAGGACTCCTGTCTCAAAGTGTATTGTAGATGCTGCAGATGAATCTGGCAACTAGGAGTAGTGGCAGACATGCTATGTTAACTATACCAGAATCACAAGCTTTTGTTTCTCAGCATTGTAAAACTGACTCATCCAAGGCACACAGGAATCCTCAATTTCACAGAAACTGTTGGTAGCAAACCAGGTTGCTATAAAGCCAAAGATCATTGCTTGAGTTATTTGATGCTATAAAATGAGAAAAATAAAAGTAGAAAATGGTTTAAAATAGGGCCCCAATGGTAGGTACAGTACATTTTCTCATCTTTGTAGCATCAATTATTAATTTCTCAATGCAATTAGGAGCAAAAATTGTAAACACCATAGCACAAAGAAAGAAAGACGTTAAAGCCCTAGTCAGAGATAGCCATGCTTTGAAGGATATGTGTTTGCTTTGATGCTCTGTACAAATAATCTATACATGTTTGTTTCAATAGGAATATCACAAAGCATAGGTTGACTTTTATATATTCTTTGAATTAAAAAAATCTTGTTTTTAAAAATTAGTTATTTTTATTTTACGTGCATTGGTGTTTTGCCTGCATATATGTCTGTGTGAGGGTGTTGGATCTCTTGCAACTGGAGTTAACAGACAGCTGTGAGCTACTATGTGTGTGCTAGAAATTGAACCCTGGTTCTCTAAACCACTGAACCATCTCTCTAGTCCCCTAGTTATTCTTCATATTTACCAATCTCACTGAACATCCCTCTCCATAATTTTTATGGCCTCGCAGTATTTCATACTATGCACATCTGAAAATGTATTGTATTCTAAATCCCAGCACTGAGAGGGAGAAGTGGACACCAAGTCCTACTCCTGACCAAGAAGCTGTTTGCATCTGACAACTGCTGAAAAAGGAAGATCAGTTTTCTCCAATGGAGTGACGCTCACTGGGTGTATCATCAACATTCCAGGGCAGGTCACATGCCTAAGAGGAGCTGGCCAACACAAAATGGACTTCACGGCAGTGTGTGTGTATGTGTGTGTGTGTGTGTGTGTGTGTGTGTGTGTGTGTGATTTTGGTTTGTTTCGATTTTCAGTTTTTAAATTGTTGTTTGCTTTGTTTTTGAGAGAGAAAGAACATGAAATTGGGTGGATAGGAAGATGGGAAGATGGAAGAAACTGGGGGAGAGGAAAAGAATATGATCAAAATATATTGTATGAAAAAAATAAAATTAAAATAAAAATTGCATACTTGAAAAATGTATTGTGTTCTATTCTAGAACATGCAGGTCATTGCTAATATGAAATGTGCTGAGATGTCAGCCTTGAAGGCAACCCCACGTTGTCTCCCGTGTGAAGCCACTAGAAGGGCTATGTTTTAAGTACCCTCTGGTTGTATGGAGTTGGCTTTTCAGCAACAGTGAGTGGCTTCTTTCTGTTTGACCTAGAAAGATTCGTGACAAGACATGCACCTAGAGAACAAAGACATCAGGCTGCCCTCAGCCATGCTGGAGGTTGAGCTCCGCCAGACATCTGCTGTGTCTGTTCCAACGTGCTCAGACCCTGGACAACTGCTGACAGTCCGACCCACGACAGGAAACTACAAGCCCAGCCAGCCAGACCCCTACATCCCCTATGCTGGCCGGGCTGCTGGGAAGAGCCTCCATGTTCCTGAACATGCAGAGTTTGGCTCATTCCTCATGGAGGGGAGGTGAGTGTGAACAGTCCGTGTAACAGGCATGGAACTGGTAAATACCAAGTTTGTACAAGTATACTTTCCCTCCATTTGGTGGGAAAGATTTCCAGAAATTTTGTAAAAACATTCTCAGCATTAATGTCTTTCCTGGTTTATTTTGGATAAGTGCTACTTTTAAAATATTATAAACTTATCTTCAAATGATAATAAGAATAGAAAGAGTTGTTGTTTAAGGATGTGGTAATTTCATATGATATTTAAAGTATTCCAAATATTATATGATTTTGGGAGTATCTGTCATCTATNCATATCTTAGGAAATACTTTGTTTCTGTAAACCTAGAATTTGAATTAATTTAATAATTTTTGTGTCATAAACCCTGGATTAGCGGGGGTTGGGGCAGGCCAGGGGATGGCAGCTATGATATTGGAGGAGGAATAGAAAGAGAGAAATCCCCGAGCTGACATAAAGAAGAATCACTTCTGATAAACCTTAAAATACTTGCTCATGTAAAGATAATAGACTTTATATGTTGATGCTCACACCCTAAATTTGTAATTTTTACTTCATATATACCTCCTGGTAACACTGGAAGTGTCACCCTCTGGGTGACTGTGTCTGGCTGACTCAGGGAATGCTGAGTTCCTTACAGTTGATAGAGCCCACTCTGAAACCTTGTCTCACCCACTGAATGAGACAGTACCAGAAAGTGACTAGGCCCTGAGGCTGGAGTCCTCATCAACAGGGTTAGTGATCTTCTGAGAGGGCTGGAAGAGCTGGCGAGGCCTCTCTCTGCCTTCTGTCTTCTATGTGTGAAGGTGTAGCAAGAGGAGTTTGGGCTCCTCAGCCCTGAAACTGTGAAAGTAAAATTAGACCATTTCAGATTCGTCCAATACAAAAGAAGGTATTTTGTTACGGTGGCACAAAGGGACTAAGACACAGTGCATTGTTGAAAAGACTCACTTATTGTATGTGTTTGAGTGTTTGCCCGCATGTATGTGGGGTCACTGGACATACTGGATCCTCAGGTGCTGGAGTTACAGACAGCTTTGAGCCCTATGGGTGGGCGCTGGGAATTGAACTTAGGTCTTCTGTGAAAGCAGGAAGTGCTTTTAACCAAAGAGCCATCTTTCTAGCCCCAGATGCAGCATACTGAAGAAATATTTGCACATTNGTGTTCACAACGGCATNAAGCAAGTGCATGCATGTGTAAGTAAAATGGGGCATATACATACAATCCATTCCGCCTCTACCAGGAAGGGAAGTCTGATGCCTGTGATAATATGGNCAAGCCTTGAGGACATTGCCTAAGTGGAATAAGCCAGTCACAAGATGACAGGGCCCNTGTAATTCTGTTTACGTGGGGTACCTTGGAGAACACATTTAGAGAGACAGAAAGCACCATGGTGGTTTCTAGGCTGGGGGACGTTGTGATGTGGAATTTCTTAGTGAGACAGAATTTCAGCTTGGTAAATGAGTTCTGGACCTGGATAGTGCTGATAATGGTACAATGTTATAAATGTACTTAGCATNTCTGAAAGACAGACTTAAAATGGCTAAGAGGATAAGTTTTGTAATGCGTGTAGTTTACCACTATTAGGTCCTGGAATAGTGCAATTAATGGGGAGAAGACCACCGAAGTCTATTAACAAGAAGCAACTTTATTCAAAAACACAGGGTGGGGGACTTCTAACTAGTTAGGGCCACAGAAAATTGTTTGGTTTTGTGACCCCCGGAGAAAGGGGTATAAGCTTCTTTTTATAGTCAGAGGTTACACACAGGGCAGAGAGTACATAAAGGTATTTGCAACATCTTGGTGTCTCAGGACACCATGTTGTCCTGAGCTGGAGCTAGGAGATTTATGGCATCTCAGGATTTATGGTACATCTCAGCATCTTGAGACTTGAGCTAGGGGTTTTATGGTGGCACTCTCCAGGCTGTCTGAGATCTGAGGGGGACCCGGGATTTATGACTTCTGATTACAAGGTGTTAGTTCATAATGTTTACATAGCTATGGGTTCATTTAAATTGTCTTTCNCTTGTNTGAGAGAATGCAGGGCAAAGGGTCAAAGTGGATATCAGTCCTAATACACTCAGAAATACGCGTATAGGTTAAAAGCATACAAGTTTTTTATATTCCTGGGCTCTTCAACTAAAAAAAAAATAACCATGTGGAGCTAGATTGGTTCTTCAAGGTTACACTTCACATCCTTACCAGTATTTGTTGTCACTTGCTGCCTTGATGGTGGCCATTCTGACAGGGATGAGATGAAGTCTCACAGTGTTTTAACTCGAATCTCTCTGATGGCTGAATAAGCTGAGTACTTCTTCATTTGCCATTTCAATTTCTTCTCATCAGAATGTTCATTCAGCTCATTAGCCTGTTTATTGATTTGTAAGAAGAACTTCTAACCAGTCTTATTAATAAACACGCGGAACAAGAAATAAGGGTGAAAATCTGACAGAGATCAGAGGAATTAGGAGCAAGCCACC
>LZPO01097370.1:99292-109298 GCA_001675575.1 Neotoma lepida | reverse complement strand
CTATGTTTAATCTAGTGGCTGTTCTGTTCTCTGACCCCAAATAAGTTTTATTAGGGTACACAATATTTGGGGGGATACAATATAATTACCACACCCCACCCCATATGTATGTCTGTGAGGGAGGCTTTTTGTTTGTTTGTTTTGTTTTTGTTTTTTTCCAAGATAGGATTTCTCTGTGTAACAGCCCTGGCCGTCCTGGAACTAACTCTCTTCCATAAACTCATAGAGATCTGCCTGCCCCTGCCTCCCAAGTGCTGGGATTAAAGGTGTGTGCCACCACCGCCCGGCTCTGTGAGGGAGTTTTAGATTAGATTATTGTAGGGAGAAGACCCACTCTGAATGTGAGGGAAGTGTTCCAAAGGTGGGGTGCTGGAACATCCCTCTGTTTCCTGACTGCAAAGGCACTGGGACCAGCCACACCTGCCTCTGTGATGGTCTTTCTATGATGAGCTACACCCTCAAGCTGAGCCCAAATAACCCTTCCTTCTGTAAGTTGCTTGTGTTGGGTATTTTATCCCGGAAACATGTAAAGGAACTAATATATTTTACATTTGCTCTGTGTCTATAATCTCTGTCAAAGCATTAGGTTGCCACATGTAGTCTGACAATTTAAAAAATTGTAATGTGGCTTAATTTATCTTGTGTGTTGGGAGTTCCTGGCCACTCCCCCAGCTAAGTGATTTCACATGCGCACTTCGAGCATGCGCAAAGGGAAAACCTGCCTCTTCCTCCCTCCCCTTGTCTCTCTCTCTTGCTCCTCTTTCTCTCCGTGTGTGCATGCCCGCTCTGTCTGCCTCTGTCTCTGTCTCTCTCTCCCCACTTTATAATAAAGCTCTGATACTGGGTTTTGTCATGCCTCGTGACCTTTTCTCGAAGCGTAACCGCAGGGCTGNAAAATACTAACATTGTGGAGCCTTTAACGACTTATCCAAGAGACCTGGTCTAGGGTGGAGGGCTTCTTGTTTGTTTGTTCACAATCACTGAATCCCAGTGAGGTGTATACTCCAGGTGATGGGTCCTGTCCCCACTCCCACACAAGATGTCTGACTCCTGTTACATTCCTTAACCCTGCTAGTTTTCTCATCTTTGGGATGGCGAAGATACCTTTAACCCACCAGAGACAGGAGTGAAGGTGAAATGCGACAGTACTTTAGCCCCTGGGCATAGTAACTAGGAGTTTTTCTTATAGTATAATCTTGCTCAGATTGCAAGAGAATTATGATGCTTTTGGGAGCGCTAATGGCTTCTATTTGCTTGTTTCCCTAAATTACCCAATGTATACTGCTATATAATCTAATGGGATTGCCTGTGTGCATTAGAAATTTCTAAGAATAGTCATACCTTGAAGCTGACAATGTAAAGAAGTCTATTTTCAGAGCTCTACTTCCTTTGAAGCCATCTTTCACAAGGAAACCCCAGCGGAAAGCAGCTTCAGAAGGGCAATGGGAAAGACGGGCCAGCACAGGGTGAGTTTCCTGTATATATTCAATCAACTTGAGCTAACCAACCAAGTAAACAAAGATGGTCTGGGCCATTTCCATTGGCCACGTTGTTCCTGAATGAAGAAGATGTTATCCTCACTCTTTGCCTAAAAGGGCATCTGTCACAGGTGTGGGTGTGTAGAATAGAGTGTCACACTGGCCACTGCTAAGACATTCCAGTGAAAATGCACTGTCAGCTACGGGGAAAGAGTTGTGAGACTAAACAAGCCTCTGATAATTGTGGGAGCAGAGATTGGACCTCCTGGAGAGTTGAAGTTCCTCCAGGCTCAGGGAAAACAAGACACAAAATGTGAATCCTACTTTCTCACTAAATTCTAACACTTATCCCTAGGCCCACAGAGAAGTGTAGCTTCACCAAAGAAGCTTCTTCCTGCAGACAGAGACCATTACAAAAAGCCATAACAAGACCTAAGTATGATCACATCGATTGGCATGCCAACCTGGCTGAAAGAATTCTCATGGGACATCACTCCTGGAAGAACTATAAGCAACTGATGGTGCCTGGAAGAGGAAGAATCAGTCTTTTATAGGGATGAGCCTGGTGAAGGGTTAGCCAATACCAAGAGGTCAGCCCTAAACACATATGAGCAACAAGGAATGAACATAGCAGGCTATATTCATGTATTTATATACATATGTATGTAGTAATTATGATTAAAGAGTTAGAAGCTGCATGTTTGAGAAGAAGTGGGAAGGACATGGAAGGAATTGAAGGGAGGAGAGAGAAGCGAGAATAATTTAAATACAGAACTCATAGATAAAATTCTCACAAAGAATTTTTTTGAGTAAATCCTATTAGCCAAGCTTGATTAGAGCCTTCAACCTGAGGGTTAAAACATGAGAAATTGATGGGGAAAGTGTCAAAATTATGCTTCAGTAACTTAGGTCCTAGTGAGCTAAGCATCCTGAAGCTTAAAATTAATTCTGTTGTCTACTGGATTCTTAAAATATTTTCTATAGAGCTACAGATTAAATTACTCTTCAACAGTCCAAAAAGAAAAAAAATATACTTATGAGCCAGAGAGACAGTTTACCTTTTGGTTTGAAGAAAGCCACTTCAAATCCCTTCTACCTCTTAAAAACAAACACTTATTAGCCATGTAGTTCCATAACTACAGGCTTTGACTCATTATTCAGATGTTAGAGATGAGAAAATACAGACAAGACGTGTGGAGTAGATGGGTCAAGGTCAGACAGTCTTTTGATTCTACTGCAAGCATGTTTATTCAGAAGCCCCTGAGATTATTTTCTCTCAGCTGGACAGTGTTTCTAGTCTTCAGAGAATATCACGTACCTATTCATGTATGCATTCATCAAAACACTAATGAGGTCTTACTGTGCACATGGAACTATGCGAGGTACTGAAGCCCAGAGAAGAAACACGAGGCAGAGCAGCTTTGCAAGATGGATATATTCAGGAACTATAAGGGTCTCCGCTCCTAAGAGAAAGTGACTATGATGTGAATGAGGACTGTACGCTCATAGAGGCATCTATATGATGCAAGCCATGAGATGGAGGTGTAGGGGAGCAGCATGCACTAATTGATCACAGGATTAGAACACAGGCCAAGATGAGGAGACAGCATTGGGATAGAGGAACAAGCAAACATCACCTCCTGCATGGGATGACAATATCATATCTAATTCCAAGAGTGAGTTCTGCCCAGAGTGTCTGAGTGCAATCTAAACTTGGCCGATTGGGATCAGCTTTGGCAACTATGGTCTTGGTCTCCTTCTGAGAACCAAAGCAACTCCACATCTTCAAAACCCTGATTTTTACCATTTACTCCCTCTATAAAAGCAAAAAGAACTTGGCTGATTTTCTCCCCTTAAAGATGATTATTAAAAGGGGTTTCGGTGGGGTCTGAAAACACATGGACTTTTGCTGCTTCTGCTAGGAACCCCACTCTGCTTGAATTAATGGTCCTAGGAGAAGCTGCTTTTAATCCTGAATTTTATTTATACTCTGCTTCTTTGCAAGGCTGATCTTGGTTGTGCAAAGTTGAGGACATGGCTTCTTCTCTGACATTTATTGCTCTGAATCCCTGGCAATAGTGGCATTCTGAGAGCCATGGTATTGAAGTTTCATAGATGCGGTAGGGAAGTAACATATTCGGATTCATCAGAAGAGACACGAACATTTACATACAATATGTGAAAGGAGAAATCATACATAGGAAGAAGCATCTNGAAAGCTCAAAGACATCAAAATAGAGCTGCATATGTAGTTAGCTATCAGAAAAGAAGACAGGGAGAGAGGTAAACTGAGTCATGCCCACAGGCTAGAAAGTAGAAAATGATCTTCAATTAATTTCTGAGACCTTGAAAATAAATAGAGTTGGTGCTTTGTTATCAAGTTTCTTGCTAAAATATACTAATGAAGAGTTAGGCATAACCTCACCCTTAGGGTTGTATCTAGCCTGAAATTAGACAGCAGGAGTAAAAGAGTTATCCAACTGGGTATACCTGGAAATACATAGGTGCCAATGTCCTGGGCATATAATATTTACAAGCCACACAAGTTTAATTTTTTTTCCTTCTTTGTTGCAGAAGGAAAGAATAATCCTCTCCTTAACCCTCTATTTTGGTAGAAGTCAGCACTGTGGCACAAGAAATTGAAAGAAACAAACAAAAAAACCAAAACAACTTAGTTTGGATTTTTCCATTCCCTCTGCCAGGCCATTGAGGAGTGAAGAACAGACGAGAGCCATCCAGGAAGCAAAATGCATGTTCAATGATTTGTCCTGATGATTTCTTCAGTGATTTGAGTTTCAGAAAGTATTCAGCCCATGAGGCAGGTTTAATCTGAGCTGTGCTGCCGCCAATGCCTATGCATTTTTGCAATTCTTAGGATACACAAGTGACCCACACATACAAGTGAATCACACGCATCAATGGGACTCGTGCCTGCCATCAAAACTCAGTGCAGTCCATTCCTCCACTGTGACCTTCCATATTAACTCTTATTTTCCTTCAGATGGGAGTCATCATGAAAATGTTTACACTCTATACATGCCCTGATTATTTTTAGAGTGAGAATCAGGTAATTATCTGGACCAGACCCCCTGTAATTCTCATAAAAAAGCAAGCAAATAAAATGAGTTTCAGGGGTCTTGTCTTGGCTTCAAACAGGATATTGGCAGTGAGGCTACCATGTCCTGAGACTCGAGGAGTAAGTCCCAGAGAATAATAAAATTGGAATCAAAGCCCTTGATATGTATGAATCAAAATTTTATTTGAGTCTCAAGAATTTTTGTCCCTGAGAACCTTGAAGGGGAAGATCCAGGCAGTTGTTGCTACTGACACATTAGTACCTCTGTGCTGTGAGCTACCCAGTCCCCAGAGCAAGGAATGATTGTCATGCTTTGAGTGGGGGAGGGGCTTGGACAAAATGACAAATTCACTGTCACTAGAAAGATGTGCAAATACAGCTGAAAAAATTGGAAACATGTTCAGAGCACTTTTAGATCCTACAAGACACCTCTGGAGGCTCCTTGGCTTGGTGCTCGAGCTATAAAATTGTTAAATGATACCTACAAAATAAGGAAGGTGTCCACTAGTTACACTTGCAGCACTAAGTAAATTGAATGAATAAATGGGTGGAAATGTAAGAAGACAAATAAGACAGTCAGACACAAAGAATTCTTGTTTTTCCCATTCTTCCTCACACCAAGAAGCCATGCGCTTCCTGCATTGATAAGAATATCATAATTATCATAACTCCAGCAAACATCATGTACCAATTATATGTCTGGCATCATCCTTAGGGTATTGGCTATATTAGAACTTCAAATCCATTCTAACCTGGAGGCTAGATGCAGACCTGAGTAATTTAATGATAGAGACACTGTCTGAGATATGAACTGTGGAGGCTATCATCACTGTAAACAGTCAGGTGCTTTCAGTGGCTATGACACA
Source organism: Neotoma lepida (assembly GCA_001675575.1). Taxonomy (NCBI): domain Eukaryota; kingdom Metazoa; phylum Chordata; class Mammalia; order Rodentia; family Cricetidae; genus Neotoma; species Neotoma lepida. The sequence goes on along the minus strand of LZPO01097370.1, from coordinate 103,878 downwards.
AGGCAGCATGGCTGTGGTGTCACTAGGCATTCGATCTTATGGAGCCACTGTTTTTTGTGCAGTTTGTAACTGAATGAAANTTCATATCATGCACGACTACACTAGTCATATACATGGCCAATGAGGCACAGAGAGCATAGGGCTATGCACATGGTCACGTGGAATTAGCTCTCATGTTGGCTTTCATTTAGGGTTTTGTTTGTTTATTGGAGCCTGCAGCATGAGCTTTACTGGAAATCTCTATCCTATGAGTATCTGGAAGATTTTCNGAGATATGCAGAACATGGCTGCCTCAGCTAGTCAGCTGTGTCTTCTTCACAGGGACAGCTATAGTAAACAAGTTCACAGTTCACTACAGTAAACAAGAACTGCAGGCACACTTCCATATAGGACCTTATGTTTTCTTTCAGTGAATGTTCCNGCTCCAGCTAGGATGGGTCACTGTTCTGCCCATCAACAGAAAGGGGGGGATGTGTATGCATGTATATCCTGTTCATGTTTAAGCCAAGTTAATCATAATCTATTCTCTATTGATTGTTGATGATTTACTTTTGTCCATTAGCAACATTATCTTCTTAGAGTTTCTGCCTTGCCTTGCCCAGGCAAACCCAGTTTGCTACTCTTTCCATCCAACTGAACTGCACATAGTTTATTTTTATTTACTCAACTACCTGTCAAAAGGGTAGTTTCAAGTTTTGTTTTGATTACAAATATTTCATTGAATGTTCTTGAACTCAAAACATCCTTATCTGTTGAGCATCACATTACAGAAGAAAACTCCTGAGGGTAGAAATACTAGTTCAAATGAAAATCAACAGAAGTACAAGTAAAAGTAAATCCTAGCACATAAAGGTGTCAGCACCCACATTCCCACCAGAAGTGCCTGATATCAAGCTTTCCAAAGCCTCACACTGGCCTTTATTAACAAACTTTTAATTTGTCAGCCTGGAAGTTTTCTTCTTATTGGATTTGATTTGCATANCATTAATTATGAGTTAAAATATCTTTTCATACATTTGCATTCCTCTCTGAGCTGTCTTTCATGTCAGTTTTCCTTTATTGTACTGGGTTGATCATCTTTTTTTTTTTTAAATTCTTTTCTGTGGTGTCTTTGTAATTGAAATTTNCTTTATGAGTCCTATAAAAAGTATTTCTTTCCAGTTTGTTTGTTTTCATTTTATTTATCTACTTCATATTTTATTAGTGTATTTTAGTCACTACACAGAAGAGTTTTTAATTTGTATAAATGCAAACATTATTTTTTTTTGTGGTTCCTGGGCCATGTTTATTACTCATGTAATAAGCATCTTCATCATCTTATCAAGAACACAATTATACAGAGTAAGGAATTCCAAACTCAAAGCAAAGAAGGGACAAAAACCGGTGAAACCTCATGGGATGATGGCGACTCACTTCCNTATTAGCTCTGATGGCAGCAGCTTTNTCCTTCGGCCTCCTAGGAATTGAGTTGCCTGTTTGAAGAGGCAACCTCTTCTTTACTAAATAGTTTTGTATTCATTTGTTCAGATAAGCAGTAGAGGAACTGTGGTCTGGGCAGAGAACAGAGGTCAAGAGCAGGACTAAACAACACTCCCAGAAAGTGATGATCTCTGCTTATTGCAATGGGAGGGTGCTCTTAATCCAGGGCCACCAAACTATATCCCAGTGTGCTCTGGAGACATAATGACAATGTGAATATATTTGAAAGAAAAGATCTTGCCCTGGCTCATTTTGATCTTGTTACAAAAATCAAACCATCAGGAACTGATAAGCATCGTCACTGAACTAATTGTGTCATAAATTCTGTTACAGACTTCATCTCCTGATGATATTGCCAAGTAATAAGCATCTCTTTCAAGTTTGTNGGGAGAGGATGTACTTCTTTGAGTTTGACTCTGAAACGAATTCTGTATATCAATATCATTTCCCAATGATTTTTATTGTGTTCTTGGTCTATGATGGCCTGTTATCAGCATCTGTTATGCAAAAAGTTCTGTTCCCATGGCCAGTATTTCAGATAGAGAGCTATGTATATGAAGTATCTAGAAATATGAAGAAATCAGACAGTAACTCTAACCCATGGACACAAAAGGAGNGGAAANGGGAAGAAAAGGCCAAGGACAGATATGTAGCTCAAAGTGAGTTACCCCAAAGGAAGTGTTTAGCATTTCATTTGTTCCCATCTCTCCACTCTGGGNAAGACTGGAGAGAAACTACAATTCCCATGATGCACTCTGTTCCCCATATGATTGATGTTGCATCCACTTAGATTACACGGATTGTAGGGGTTTCAGTTTTGACTAATAGAAATACAGAGCCACCAGTTCAACTTGCATTTTAGATGGGCTATGAAGGGTAATTATTAGTGCAAGCATGTCTCACAACTGTCCTGTAGTCTGTGTGTCAAATTCAATGAATGGCCTACTTCCAATTTTCATTCAGAAGCCCCTCATTCCATAAAGGTGATCTTTGAGGTAACAGCAAATACACAAGGTTTTTGTGATACATGCTAAATANACTTGCTTGCCATGTAAGAAGAGGACCTTATCCTGAGAGTTTTCAGACATCTTAGGAGGCAAAAAGCCAACCGTATATTTCACACACACATAAACACAGTCTGACCTTGGAAACAAATACCACTTGTTTTCCTCCTTGGAAACTTTCAGTTGGCTTTCAAGGGGAGGCCTGCATTTATTCTATGAATAAATGTTGGATCATACTGGACCTGCATACACAGACCAGCTACACAGAGCCAAAGCTAGGTTGCTATGCAGTGNCTCCCATGGTGTCTTCTTACTGCTGTCCCCTTTAAACACATGAAGTGGGGAGACTAGAGGGAAATCATAATCTCATTGGCCTGTGAGTGTGTGCCATCACTCCTGACCCCTCCTGGGCTACTTTGAATATGAAAACAGTTTAGGTAATGACTTCATAAAACAAGTTAAAGCCCCCTACTGAATTGATAGAATAAAGTTCTCATCAGTTAACACAAGGAAAGGGAGATATAAATGAGAAGCCCACAGCCCACATTGAACCTGACTGATATAAATAGCTCTCATTTTGCATTTAGTGTATTTTTACACATATTAACTCTTTTGTTACTCACAACAGTCCTGGGAGGGACAAGCTTTGATTACTACCATTTTAACGCTGATATCCCCAAGCAGAGAAAGNTTAAATAATGAGCCAAGGTTATGTCAGACAAAGTGCCTGAGTTGGAATTCACACTCACACAGGGAATATGACAGGATGCTTCCAATCTCAGGTGCCTTTTGTCCCCCAGATTATCTGACAAGGAAAGGACAAATTACATTTTGCTCAGCAGTCATTCTGACTCTACCATACCTGTTAATGTTTGCCCCACCCTTTACCACAAAGACCTAAAGGCTCAACCTGAACTGAACATGGTCTTGGTCGATTGACCAGCCTCATTTTTCACGTTTCTTTCTAGTAAGGCAAGGTGTGTTGAAATATAGTAGAGNGGGCAGAGTGCCCAGGACCTACCTGACAGACACACGACTTTGGATGACAGTGAGCTTCATTGTGGTGGTGGCTTCCTTCTGGAAATGGTCTAGAGAGATGATGANAGCATCAGCCAGAGAGAGCTCTACTCTGCCCAAGGCTTGGTGCCAGACACTGAGGAACACNNGGCATCTGCCACACTGCAAACAGAACCCTAGAGCTTGTACTTGAAGAAACAGAGAAGTGAACCTTCTCTGGAAGATAACCTTCCAGAGTCACACAGCAAATAAGCAAAGTAAGGNGTTGCCTTGTGTATTGGTTACTNTTCTGTTGCTGCAGTAAAGNATCCTGACCAAGACAACTTATAAAAGAAGGAGATGATTTGGGATATGGTTCCAGGGGGATGAGTCTATCATGGCAGGGAAGCATTGCAACAAGCAGCAGGTATGGTGGCANAGGTAGGAAGCTGAGAGATAATATCATTAACTTCCTCATGAAGCAGAAAAAAATGAACTATTANTGTGGTGAAGTCTTAAGCTCTCAAAGCCTACCTCCAGAGACATACTTTCTCCTGCNAGCTCACACCTCTTCAGTCACCCCAAACAGTGTCACCAATTGGGAATGAAATATTCAAATGCCTGAGAATATAGGGGGTATTTATCATTCAACCCACTACCCCTTGAATCTAGTCCCCTTTCCTGGGGCAGCTGGAGCTGAGTGCATGGTTTATGGTATCCGGCTTTGGGTCAGGCTGATCCTCTGAAGTAATACTGGTGATATCGTATATAACCCCTCTGTGCCACAGCTTCCTTTTCTGTAGGAAGGGCCNTGATGATTATAACAGGGTATATAANAGAGTTGAAGACAGTATAGATAAGGTGACTAGAACGTTGCCTGGGACAGTGAGCACTAACAGAGCTGGCCTAGCACTGTCACTGTGGCCACTGCTAGTACAATGGCCGTTGCTATGGCTACTGCTATTGCTGTTCAGACTGCATGGCTGCTGTTGCTACTGCTTGCACCAGTCTTGTCTCAGCTCATCAAGTCTGCCATAGAAGGGAGAATTTATAGCGCAAACGTTCTGTAATTATTAAAATTCTAGAACCCTGGAGGTGGCCTAAAGA
>LZPO01097370.1:0-31634 GCA_001675575.1 Neotoma lepida | reverse complement strand
GAGAGAGAGAGAGAGAGAGAGAGAGAGAGAGAGAGAGAACACGAAAGAGAAAAAGAAAAAAATTTAAAAAAAAGATATACAGCACCTAAGGAACAGCATACATGTACATACATATACAGGTAAACACATGTACACACATACCACATCAACATGCATAAACATATACATACACATGTACAAAAGCAAGGGTCTCTACCTGTCTAACTGCTCGGACTTGAACTTCACTCTTGCCCTGGCCATGTACTCCAACTTAACATCATTGGACTTTGTGACTCTTGGGCTTCTAGCTCTCTTGAGCCACATGCAGATCTGGGGATTTATCAGCCTTCATAACTGAGTCAATCCCTTATCATATAGGTGCCTTCTCTTAGGTCTGTTTCCTTGGAGAGCCCTAACACTGTAGTATATGCCTAAGCCCTGGTATGTTACCATTCTCTATATTAAGTAAAAATAGAACTATTTTCCTCCAGGTAAAGAAGCAGCATTAATTATCAATAGTGTGTGGCAAGGGACTCACTAACACATTTCACTACATGTTATTTGTTTTGTTCCAACATCCCAGAAGCAGCTTTTTTCCCCTATTTGTTTACACCTTAGAAAAATCGTACTACAGGATGGAGACAGAAAAAGGGGTGGCTTGGGAGTTTCAAGAGCCTGGCTGGCTCTGTAGCTTTGACCCTGACTGTACTGATGATCTTGGATACATTATCTCACCTCTCCAGGAGGGGAGGCCATTCGTCCCAGTGTAAAATGTCAACTGCATAAACCTTACTGGCCCAGGATGTGTGAGACTCATGTGAGAACAGAGATTCGTGGCTTGAAATGCTTCTTTCTCAAACCACAAGACAGAAAGCAAAGAAAGCAGGGCTTCNAACCTGATGACCTGAGTTGGATCCCTGGGAGCCGCATGGTGGAAGGAGNCCCCTTTCAAAGGAGACGCCATGTCAGCTTCATCTGCTCCTTGTCCAGCCATCATAACAGAAAGCTAAAAATTATTCCCAAGTAATAAAGAGAATTACACTACATGATTGTAGAAGCTTGGAGAGTAATTCCAGTGCAGGAGCAAGTGATTATACATTGCAACAAATTAAAACTCAGAGAAAAAAAGCAAAGAGAAAAACCAAACACAACCCAAGACCCCTCAAATCCCTTAGAAATGCTATTTAATAAAGCAAACTCTATTTCCTATAGAATTTCAGTAGAGGAACATTTTGGCCCATAGAAGCAATTAGAGACATCTATGATTTCAAGAAAACACAAAAACCAAGGACAAACATGATGAGTTTGTAACAAGAGGCCACTTCTCATATCCCTGGCACCAAACCACAGGACACAGAATATCTGAAAGGCTTGTACGATGGCGCATGGCTAAGATCAGCCGAGACGGGAGTCCCAGAAGTCAGCTCTGCCTCGCCTTTTTGCTAGAACACAAAGAACATAAAGCTTCAAATAAAGTAAAGGCCAGGCATAAGCTGCCAAGTGAGGACAGGCTCCATGGGTGGCCCCTCTGGCCCTCTATGATTTAATGAGAAGAAAATGCAAGGTCTGGCTTTGCTCTCTCTGGCCTTGGCGAGAGAGAATGTGGTCCCATTCCTAAGGCTGGATTTGATCAAGACTGTGCCCCCCCACCTTGCCAGCCAGAAGCATCTAATGTAATTTTCAATGAACAACATTCCTCAGAGTGGAAGCACAGAAGTCACTTGCCTGCAACTTGGAACTTACTTGCTTCGGAGGATGAAGAACAGGACCAGTCCGCCTCACTGACACTAGTGAGCCCTCAGCCCCTGTGTCCCTTGCTATAGAAAATTCTTTCTGTTTTCCAAATACCACATGGTAACTTTTTCTTCTTTGGGGCCCTTTGCTTGTCCTTCACTCCTTGAAGATGTGTCCTCTTTAATAATTAAGTTCCAGATGACATATCGTCTCTGAGAAGAAGCTTTTCTCAGCACCACCTAACTGAGGTGGCTGTAGTCACTGTCCCCTCATCCTGAAAGGACCTTAGACCTGTTCAAAGAGATCTGCACCATTAAGGTGTCCTTGTGTATATATGCTGCTTTAACCTGACTCCTGCCAAGGCCTCTGCTCTAGACCATAGACTCCCAGAAAGCAGGAGTTCTGTGGTTTCGTTGGTATTTTCCCATTATATTCTCAACTCCTTGAACAATTTCTGGCAGACTCAATAATATCAGTAGACTAACACAATGATCCAGTTGGTAGAGATGTTTGCCCCTGGACCCACATGTTAAAAAGAGAGAAGTGACTTTGGAGAGTGCATGGTGGTACATGTGTGCATGCACGCACACACACACACACACACACACACACACACACACACACAGAATATAAATTAAAATGTAAAAAAAAACTAAAAATAATATCAGCAGAACACACACACATACACACAGAATATAAATTAAAATATAAAAAAAACTAAAAATAATATCAGCAGGAGACTAGAGGGATGTCTCAGTGCTGGAATATGAACTGTTCTTGCAGGGGACCCTAGTTCAGTTCTCAGCACCCACATAGGGTGCCTCACATACACTTCTAACTCTAGCTCCAGGGGGATGCGATACTTCTGACGTCCGCATATACTTGCACTTGCAGGCACATGCTCACACACTGACACTCACATACACATAATTCAAACTAAAATTAATCTTAAAAGAATAACATCAGTAAAATTAATACATAGACATGTGGGTCGTTCATGNTTCCTAGGGCCTTAGAAAGTCTGCCTTAGCCAAGAATCTGTTTCATTTGTTTATCTTTTCAAGTCTGTTGAGTGCTAAGTGTTTTCCAGGATCTGAGACGGTGGCAGTGAATTAAGTCTGCCCTCTACCCACAAAGAATTCACAATGGAGACAGAAAGAAAGGGAAGGAAGCAGCTCAGCAGAGCAGTTCCAGGGGCGAAGCCTGTGGCTCTATGCAGGAGGGTCTGGGGCTCAGCTGCTGCTAAAGCTACCTGGGTTAGAGTTGGAACAGTAAGTAGCCCAGGATTGTGCAGGTCTCCCTGGGAAATACTGGGTAGGTAGTGTTCTGGAGGTGCTGCGGTAAAGTGCCTGAATCTTTTACTGTCTAGTTCTAAAAATAATATCAGCAGAACACACACACATACACACAGGATCCTTTCAGGATCAGAGATGAGAGTGTCAGCAGGGCTAGAGCTTACAGAGATCTTAGGGGAGGCGTCTTTCCACACATTTTCCCCAACTTCTGGACAATGCTCGCTGTCCTTGCCATCTCATCTCTTGGTTTCCGGATGCATCATTCCAGTGTCTACTCACACCAGTCATGGTGTTCCTGTATGTATCTCTGTGAGCCTGTCACCTCCTCCTGACACTTCTACTCCTGGCAAAGCTCAAACTCAAGGCCTCGTTCTGATGCACAGGTGAATGCTCATCACTGAGCTACATCCTTACCNCTGTTTTCTCCTCCTCTAAAGGCAATAGTCACTGGGCTAAGGATGAAGCTCAACCTTTNNACAATTCCTGACAGAGAGTAGGTGCTTAATAAGTTTAATTGAGGCAGGCAAGATAGCTCAGTGGGCAAAGACTCTTGCTGCCAAGTGACCAGCATGTATGAAGCTCTGGGTTCAATTCCCACCCCCACATAAAATGAGGTGTGGTGGTGGTGGTGTGAGCATGACTGTCATCCTAACATTTTGGAATTAGACTCCAGGAAATCGGGAACTTCAAGGTCACAACACTCAACAGCATAGAGTATGAGACCAGCTAGGACTACATGATATCCTTGAAACTTTTCTTATTNNAAAAAAAAAGGAATATAGCCANGGGTCCCACCCTAATACAGTTAGGTATTTGCCCTATCCACAGTGGAGCGTGGTTGGGTAGGGCTATTCAACAAAGAACAGAGCCTCATTTACTACCCAGTCTCATCTCCATGTGGGTGGCAGAGTGGAAATGAAAAAGACCATCAGACAAACACAGGCCATGCATGCTTGTAAAGAGCAGTGTGTTTCTCGTAAGGCCATAAAAAGGTTTCAGATAACACATTTGCTTCAAAAAGGATAGATTCTTAAATGAAACTGATTTCAAGATGGGGCATCCTGTGGTGCCTTTAGGGAAGGAAAGCAAATTGCAAAGCCATCACTCCTAGGAGGAGCCAGGAGTTGCTAGCAGCAGCCCAAGTTCAAGTCCAGGACCCCAAAGCCAAGCACTAAGATGCCACCCTCCAACTCTCTACTCCCCCACAGCTAGCCAGCCAGGCTGAGACATTAGTTCCACCTTGTTCCTCCAAAATGACAACATGGAAACAGAGAGCTGTGTGGAAAGCTCAGTGCCTGAAATAACCCTGCTACACAGAGAAACAAGAAGCAGGGATGGAAGGGTCAGGTTCTCAGCTAACTTTAGAGCTGGGGTGGCCCTGGATGGGAGGGATTTCTACTCTCTAGTGTCATGTCTGAGGACACTGATGCTCAGGCTAACTTTGCTGCATGTTTGAGCTCTGTTACCTCCTAGACTGTGAAATGTGGGTGGTGGCATAGCTGCTCTTACTTGAAAGCTGTGATGATTAAATGATCACGTAATATGCCTGGAAGGGAGAAAACACTCCATAATGGCTCGTTATTATTATTATTTTGCATTCAACAAATAATAATTGGGCTTTGACTACGTGTCAAACTGTGCATCCGGTGATGAGGATAAAGTAATAAATGAAGTAAACATTACTGTGCCCCGCCCCCACCCCCAGGCTGAAGGGATGCAAGATCTGAAAGGACAAATTCACAAGCCCCCTTAATGGTAAGAGTGGCTGCAGAAGGTCAGCTTATGCTATCAGCATATCACACAGCTGCCATCAGTGAGGCTTGGTGCTTGAATTCCCTGGCCAATGAGCTTCCGGGATTTAGTATTCTTGATCCCTCCACCATCCTCTTCAGTACTACAGAGCCTAGTGAGATGTCACTGGCACATTAAGAGAAACCCCTTTCCTGGGTGCTGGTGTGCCGTGAAGGAAAGTGCCAGTCTGATTTTGGGTGACCTCCTTTTCAGAGAGANGTGGACCAATTGGAGCCAAATCTGGACTAGGACAGCAAAACTAAAGCAGAAGAAGAAACTTCAGAAGTAGCAGAGGAAGAGAGCTCTGGTTCCAGTACCTAATAGAACAAGGTGAGAATCTTGTGTTGCTGTTTCTAAGCTAAGGGAACTTTGATCAACTACTGAACCTCTGAACCCTTAGTTTCCTGTCTGTCAACAGGGATTGGATTACCAGCTCAAAAATCTGGTTTAGTAATCAAATAAGAAAGTGCTTATGAAGAGATTAGCATAACGATGCATGTAGCAACACCTGGTAAATGACAGTCCTTGTTATTGGGAAGCAGACAGGAGCATTAAAGCACAGGAAATCAAAATACAGATCCTGTCTCTTTGCTCAAAGTCCCAACCAGAGTCTTTCAACCAATGGAGGGCAAAAAGGCAGTCTGTAGACTACTATAAGGGGCTGGAGATATGCCTCAGCAGTTATGAGCATCGGCTGCTCTGGCAGAGCACCAGGGTTTTAGGTTCCCAGAACCCACATGACAGTCTATGAACTCCTGGCCCAGGAGATTTGATGCCCTCTTCTGGCCTCCATGGGTACTGCATGCACAAGATGTTACACACACTAGTAGGAAAATAAACATACACCACATATAATTTAAAAATTAATTAAAGAAGTAAAATAAATAGTNGTCTTTGAGACCCTCTATAATGTGCTGGTTCAGTCAAACCTCTGTCCTCATGGGACTCCCTTCCCATATGCAGTCCATTCCTGGAACCCCTCAATGCTCCTTATGCAATCCACTACAGACTGCCTTTGAACTAGCCAGCCCTCCTGTAGAAGACAGGGCAACAGTATGATAGGAAGAACTGGCTGCAGGATNTGGGCAGGGTCAAACCACTCTGTTTGAACCCCAGCTCTGAGGCTTACATGGCTAATGATTTGGAGCAAGTATTATACAAAAACAGGAAATGTTCCCTCACACATGTATGAGAAGATGTGCTGTTTGAGACATTGTGGAATTGTAGGTTCCTGAGCCACAGCTGGCAGAGGTGGGTCATTAGGGGTCTTTCACAGTTATAGCCCAGACCCATTTCCAGCTTGAACTCTGCATCCGGTCTACAGCCTGCTGGGACCAGCTGCCACAGACCAAACCACTTTGCCTGCCAACTCCCCTCCCCTGGAACCATATTCAAAATAAGCATGTCCTCCCATGTTGCCTCTGACAGGTATATGNTCACAGAAATAAGAAAAGCCACTAATACAGTACATCATGTAACTTCCTCTTTAATTTAACCATGAAGTGGGAGGGATAATACATCTAATCTGTCTCATGAAACACCACCTTTCTGTGTAAGAAAGAGATAAATAAAGCTGAAAGCCAGATGTTGAGTGGCTATGAGCTGCTTAGCTGTCTAGCTGACNTATCATTTAAGTACTCTGTATACCTCATATCTAATTCATCCCAAATCCAAGCAGAAAAACATGAATAGCCCCCTTTTATAGATAGCATAATGGGGGCAACAGTAACTAAAGCAGATCTCTCTTAATTAGCTGTAGGGGTCTTTCTCCTCAGTATTCTGTGACCTAACCCCTAAGCTTTCTCTAACACTTAACCTTCTGGTGCATCTGTACATATAAAAACCACAGCGTGATGCCTGGTGGTGTGGCTCACTGGCATTTTTCATTCCTCCTTGGAATCTGCAATAATACCAAAGAGGCCAGTGCAGGCACAGAGTAAGTCTGCAGCACCTCCTTATCCGTGTATGTCTCCAGCCCTCACAACATTGCAGCAAAACCAAANTATGTGTCTTGGTCTACAAGCATCTTGTGATTTGAAATATGAAGTTGCAGAGATTGCCAGTGGACAGGGAAATACCTGAAAACTGTGTCATAAGCCAGTGCTCATACCCACGGTGTTTTGAGATCTGCTTTATAGCAAATGCCACCTAACATTAGATTTGATCNACACCATGAATGCTTAACTGTGCTACACAAACAACACTGGTGCTGGTTGTGNTAACCATAGCAGTATTATTGCCCAAACCCTTCCACATATGGCAAGAACCATTGCTGAGCACTCTCAACAGGCTGACCAGCGTAACCTCTTCAATTGTTTTATGAAACAGGCACTGTTTGACAAATGAGGAAACTGAGTGGTGGTTAGCAGCACAAGCCTCAAACTCATAGAGTTTTCACTGAAGACAGGCTCATATCACCATTGTTATACCAATTGGTTTGTTTCACATCCTGTATCTGGGTTCTGGGACCTGAAAAATTGTAAGATGGCACAGTTTCTAAAGGAGCATCCAGAAGCCATAGAATTTAGGATTCTCATCTCCCTAGCCTTTGGAAGAAGATGCAAACGATCTCTTTGCAGGATCTCAGATAATGGTCCCAAGCACAGTATTCTCCTGGTGATTTACTTCAGATTTTACCCCTCGTTCTTTTTGTGTTGAGTAACAGCATGACAACCTCATCCCTTCTTATTTCTCCCAGTAGATTAAGCCCCAGATCTGCCACATCTACCACCAGGAGTGTCTAACCTGCAGCCAGAAGGCCACATGTACCCTCNGAAAGCTATAACTGTTACTCAACACAAAACCACAAGCTTACTTCTGAGCTTTCTGAGGATTCTGAGTATTCTGAGGATTTTTAGCCAATTATGTTGTAACTTGATTGTACTGTTCTTAGGTATGAACTTGATAGGGGACAATGTCATGACTCAATGACAAAATGGTGGACATGTCAGCATAACACATGCATCCTTACATGGAAAGAGTCGGAAGCCCGCTCTCCATCCACAGAGTAAGATGTACCAGAAAGCAGCACCAACTGCAGCTNTCATGGCTGGCCATCCACTACATCTGCCNCTAACTGCAGCTATCCTGGGTGGCCATCCACTGCATCTGCCACTAACTGCAGCTATCCTGGGTGGCCATCCACCGCATCTGGCCCTGCTCTTTAATGTTCCTAAGACAATCAGCCCTAGCCAAGTACTGGACATGGTTTCTGGGAAATGTACAGCGGGTAAGCAAGCATGCTACCTGCTCACTTACTTGTAGCTCCAGTCAGGGACACCAGTTATCCCCTTACCCCTTGACCTACACACCCCCACCAGGTGACAGGACTGCTAAAGCTTCCCACTGAGGAACTTTTCCTACCTCCCCCCACCCACACACACAAACACAAGCCTGCAGAAGTCCACATTTCAGAGGCTGTTCCTGGAATCACATTAGGTGCTTTCTNTTATCCAGAATGTTTAAAGACTCTCGTGACCCTTGAAGCAGTTTCNCTTTTCCCGCATGTTTTCAAAGCAAAACTCAAGGGACTTTGCCCAAAATGAATTATGCAGGAGATATGATAAGATGAGATTCCACCTGCTGCTAAGGGAGCTGCCTCAGAAGAATGTAATCAGATATTCATTTCCTGGTACTAACAGCCATTAAAGGGGAGCGCTGATGTTTGGAACAAATACCTTCGGAAGAAAGTTTCAACATATGTATTCTAATTGAATTTCTTCCCAGGCAGAATGGAGTTGACAGAATCCCATATCCGTCATGATCCGCGGACTCTGTCAATCCCAAATCAGCCGATCTCACAACAATACTTTTCCGGATTCTTAATCCCCTTGTCAACCACTCCAGTTTCCAGGGAGACTCATTAGAGCTGCCGGCAAACGCGGTCTGACAGCNTCGTTACAAACCACACAGTTCGGAGCATCTGCCCCCCAACCCCCCACCCCTGCTCTTCTGTGAGTTTATCCGTTTGTTGCCCATCTCACCCCAACTAGAACCCAAAAAGGAAGAGGTTATTTATCTGCTGTGCTCATTGGACCTAGCTCCCTGTCAGCCAGGGTCAGTTAGGAGTGGGCCCTAGTACATGTTTGCTAGCTATGAACCTCCAGTGTGTGGAGAAACAGAGTTGGGCTTGCAAAGTCAGCCTATCTGGATGGACATGGGCACCAATATATCTGCTTCAACAGAGAATGCTGGGAGCGTCACCAGCATTAAGGGCTAGGAAAGAGGCAGGACCAGTTCCTCAGATTCTTGCATGGGTCTCTTCACTGATGTTAACCCTGGTTGACTTAAGTCTTAAACTGGTTTCTCCTCCAATGCTGGAGTCTGCTTGTGTGAGGGAAATCTACCTGTCATGAGGCACATGACTCTGTTCCCCACACCAAGTCCCGAACCCTCTGCCCCCAGATCTGTGAGCACGGCACTGTCATCAACTGCATGATGCTGGGCACTCTGCCAGGTCCTAAGCTGTGATACCTCCAGCAGGGGTCCGTTTCCTTCTCTCCTAAGATTAGAGGGCCTGGAAGGCAGGGGACTCACTGTTGATGGTTAATAAAGTAAATCCCAAAATGGGAAAGAAAACTTTCCCATCAAAATAGATTGAGTTTCATTTTGCCCTGTTTTTTACAATACGAAAAGCAAAGGGTTATAAAAACCCTAGGCAAATGTGCTGCCATTGAACTACACCCTGGCTCTGTGATTTAATTTTTAAAGTTGCCGCCAAGGAAGAAGTATCAAGGGTGCTGGAGGAGTACTACCACTCCTTGTTTCACTCTTGGGCCCCTCTTTAATTTGGTGGCCATGTACTGAGCTCTTACACTANGTTCAGGACTGAACTAGGATGCAGGGCAACAAAGACACAATCTTGCCTCAGAATGTATACACCCACAGAGAAAACACTCGGTAATCAATGCAGCATACAAAGATGATGGAGTAAGACCCACTAGGGTGCTTAAGGGGCAGAGTGGGGACAAATCCTTGGTCAATCCCTAGTTCTGGCCCCTAGAAAGCAGAGGGGTTGGGAGTCCCATCTTGTTTTGAGTGTGGGAACAGTTTGGCTACTTTTCGAGACTTCTATAAGGATTCAGCATGCAGCTGTAGATAAATGGCTTAATAAAGCACAAGGTCCTTGTAATCACTCTGTATACCATAAGTATTGTTATTAGAAACAGGGACATGAGAACTCCAATTTAGAGCTGCTCCCAACTGTCTTAGTATGAGTAAAACCTACCCCATCTCTTTTCCTCTGAGCTGATGCACACACTCTGTTGAGTGTCCAAGTCTGGACACTGGGGTGGGAGTTAAGCGTCAAGACCCAAATGGTTATACAGCATCTGCCATTAATAAACTTTTGAGCCAGGCATGGTGGCACATGTTTATCATCCCAGCTCTGAGAAGGTGGAGGTAGGAGACTACAGAGTGAGTTTGAGGCCAGTCTGGGCTGTATGGGTTTCCTGTCATCCTCCAACACACAGACAAAGATAAAGTCCCAAGCTTCCACATTAGCCCTTCATCCACAGATCCACAGAAGAGAAGCCGAGTTCCAGCTCTCTCACCAGAACCTCTAATTTCAGAGAAGCAGTAAGGCAGGAGGCTGGGATAACCGAACTGGGATTTCAGAGCGGCAACAGGAAGTGCTTGCTCCAGGACATCAGGCTCCCCCACCTCAAGCATCCCAAGTAAATCTAAAGTCAACAGAATCTGCTTGCTATGCTAACACTTTAAATCCCAAGCCCTCTGTTCCTGAGACGTTTGTGGGCAGGGGAGGGGGNTGAAATTATCCAGTCCTCTGATCAAAAACAAAGAGAAACCAAACAGCACTTGAGATCCTAGACCACTCCCAAACCAACTATCCCCAGTGGATGTCCTGGCACAGCTTCTTCTCTGAGGCCATTGACAAGGCACAGGAGGGTGACCAATGGGAGTCAGGGGTAGATGAACAAACACCAAAAACTAAATGAATGAATGCAAAAGATAGCTTGGAATCTGCAACTGTCTTTGGTCAATAGTAAATCCCTGGGAACAGATGGATGTGTTGTAACTGTCCCCATCCCTACCTCCACTTTCCTCAAATGGCTGGCAGTAAAGGGAGTATAGGATGCTATTCAATGAACTCCTTCCTGTCCGGGCTGGTACGGAGGGGGCAGCCCACAGCAGTGCAGTGATTACAGTAGCAGTGGGGAGTCCAAGGAGCCTCCAGACCCNATTGCATTTTGGAATGCTCTGTACGGCTTTCTCAGCTGCTCGCTCCAGCAGCAGCAGTGGCAGCAGATTTACTCTCCTAATTATGTTTGGCTCTGGTTAAATTAGTTTGCATTCCCTGAACACACACTGGCTGGGGGAGGGACCGAAGGCAGGGGAGAGGTGGCCTGAGAAGATGCCAGGAGGTGGAAAGACTCTTGCCAGAGCATGATGCACATAGAGAAATAANGGCCCNGGCTCAGGCAGCACTGGAGAGCCACCATAGAGTAGTTTGGGTACCCAGAAGAATGGGGTGCACTGCGTAAAACTTCTGTGCACGTGCTCACTCTTACCCTCATTCATTCATGCAGCAAGTATTTGTCATTTACAAGGAATCAGATCTCAAAGGAAGGAAGGACACTCCAGTGAAGCTAACACGGTTCCTTGATCATTGTCTTTCTTTCATCCCTACTCTTGGGACAAACACCCTAGCAGAAAGCAACAGAGGTGAGAGGAGGGTTTAATCTGGCTTATAATTCCAGGTTACTATCCATCCTCACTGGGAGACAGGAACTTGAGACAGCTGGTCACGTCACACCCCATCTACAGTCAGGAAACAAAGAGCTGAATGTGTCCATGCTGTCTGCTTGTTGGTGCCTACTCCCCGCTAGCTTTCTTCATTCACACAGTGCAGGGTGNAGNCTAGGGAATGGTGCTGCTCACAACGGGCTGAATCTTTCTGTATCAATTAACAATCAAGATGCTCCCCTACAGACACACCCACAAGTCAACCTGGTCTGAACAGTTCCTCACTGAAATTCTTTAGATTCTAGTCACGTCAAGTTGAAGGTTAAAATGAGCCAATGCACTCATTGAAGCCACATTCTGGTAGGAAAGGAGGGCTACTTTTTATTTGTTCTCATTGTCTTAAGTAAAAGTTACAATAGCAAGATAACTGCATTGACCTCTCTGCTTAGTACTGTTATCTCCATTGTACAGATGAAAAAAAAATAGGGTTCAGAGAGATTTTGTGATTTCTCTGTGCGCACATGGCACATAGCAGGTAACCTTTAATACAAAGCTTCCCTTTTACAATCTCTTTCAAATTTCTGCAGTTAGTGTCAGCCAACAGTGATGAGAATACTCACCAAACAGCAAATAAGAGTCTTCAAGATTAGGACTCCATGATTTTTTTTTTGTGATGGTCACATAGGGACCTTCCAAGTAAGTCTTTCTTAGTTGTCATTTGTAATTGAAATCTATATGATAGTCTCAATTGTCAATTGTATCTATGAACAATCAGGAAGGTCTGTGGGGGCATTTCTAGGAACGGTTACTATGTAGGAAAGACCCTCTCTCCCCAGAGTGTGTGGCACCTTCTCGTGGTTGCTCCATATATAGAGTTCTGAGGAAGAAGCAATGCTGCTTGCCTGCAGTAGCTTCTTGCCAACAAGTGTGTCTTTCCTGCTGCACTGCCATCAGAATCCAACTGCTTCTGTCTCTAATTTGGACTGAAGACCAGTCACTCTCTTAAGATTCCTCCAGACTGTCAGTGGCAGAATGGGACTCCTGAGGCATCCAGCCTTGTGGATTGGGCAGCTACTGGGCTCTCAGCCTCTCCAGCATGAAGATAGCCATTACTAAATGATATAGCTCCTATTATGTAAGTCAGTCTAACAAACGCCCTTCTGTAGTATGTACTCATTCTAAATGGCCTGTTCTTCTGGAAAACCCTAACACATGGGGGAAAGGTGCGATTCAGACTCAGGTCTGTGCAAACCTGCAGTCTTCTTGCTGGCCCTGAAAAGTTTTGCAAAGCAGTAGGACAGACCAAAGATGTTCTTTGCTTGATACTTGTGATGGAATGTGCCAGATTGGGGAAGTCCCGAGGCTACCAGGCAGGAAATGCTAGACCCTGAGATTTCCTGTTCTTGCAGGTAACCCAGGGTCAAGCTTTATGCTTTTGCAGAATTACTGAGAGTCAATCAGTCACAGAAAATGCCTAGAACCTGAATCAATGAGCTCCCTACAAAACTGTTTGATTGAGGCTTCCTAGGAATCGCCACCAGCAGGCACGCTGGGACAGCACCACGTGTAGGTGACAGCTCCATGTGTACATATATGTATTAATGCTTCCGTTTTTATTCTGAGGCATTACTATTACGTGGGAAAGCCGAATTTCCTGGTTCTTGGAACAGACTCAAGTAAACACCTGTGATTATCAACTGTGGGTTAGCTTTCTTTACTGAAACTCAAGCCCACAACTCATACCGCCACTGCAGTTAAGAGCATTTTAGAATTTCCACAGTCAAGCTTCCACAATAAAACCTATTCTTTTGAGTTTTAACACCTTACCTGTTCCTCACTTCGGTAGAGAACTGAAACTTAAAATGAGGATTGTCAAATCATGTTTTTCTTTTCTTTTTTTTTTAAAAAAACAGAAGACTTGCAAATAGAAGCAGCTGCTTTTGATTTATAAATACTGTAATCTTCTCCCGGCCTTAGATTTTTTTTTTCTGACAACATCCAGATCAGAACCAATTTAATTTTGAAAGATAGCTAATCAAGCAATTTGCTGGAGCACCTCTCTAGTCAGAAAAGGGGGTTGGGAGCTCCACTCTGAGAACTGAGCTCTGTGGTAAAGATTATGAGTTGGCCTCCCAAGTTATCACAAAGTATTTGATCCTACTTTCCAGGAAAAAATCTGCATCATACATTTGCTCATCAACCAACCTGAGCACCTTGTCTACCCACGTGGAANGATATCCGCTTACACAGACACAACTTTCAACTCCCAGCATTTTTGTGAGCAATACTGTATTCCTTAAGCATGCTGGGTTTTTCAGCCTGTAGCAGACATATTCCCAATTCTGAAAGATTGAACAATCTAATTTTGACTTCCGTCTTGTAGACCTGTAACACCCTAGCACACAACCGTCACATAATAGGAAGCATCACAGATTTGAGAATCTGCATATTGTGAGGTCATTATAGTGGCCCTGCTGAGTCTTTTTATCCACTTTATTGTGTGCGCTGTGTATGCCTATGTTCATGTGTGTGTATGTGTAGGGGATGTGCTTGAGNGTAGGGGACAGAGGACAACTTCAGGTGTCACTCCTCAGACACTGTCCACCTGGTTTATTTTGAGATAGGGTCTCTTATTGGCCTGTAACTTACTAAGTAGCCTAGGATGGATGGTCAGCAACCCCCAGGGATCCACCTATCTCTACACCTTCAGCACTGTGATTACAAGTGTGTGCCATTACACTTGGATTTCTTTAACTGGGTGCTGGAGATTGGATGTAGGTCCTTATGCTTCAAAGGCAAGCACTTTACCAGCTAAGCCATCTCCCCAGCCCTTGTCTACTACAACTTATCCATCATTTACTCTACTACAGGAATATGAGCTATCTGTGGAACTCATGCCCCAGCAAAGACAATGTGACAACCCCTTGGAATTTGTTCAGTAAACACATACATCTCTGTTCTGTGCTAGGNTCTTCTTAAAGGGGTCTATAAAACTTAATCACCATGACAACTGTATAAAGCAGGTAGGTAGCAATTTGTACCCCAACTTCTTCTTCAGGTTTGAGCTAACCCTGGTGTTAGTCATGAGTTTCTCTTTTTCTGTATGGAGGAAATAAATATTCATCAGAAATACTCATCATGTTCTAGTGCAGGTGGAAACATCATGGATTTGATGGTGGCTTCTGGTCTAGTGACTTCAGTACAAGCCACTTGTCTATTTGTTCTCTCTGAAAAGCTTTACTCTTGCTTTAGAGAGATGCGTCATGACTGCCAGGAAGACACACAGCCTGGAAACATTGTTCTGTCAATGGACATTAAATGTGAAACCCTGGCCTTNCTCCAGTCTCTCCTTGTCCCCACCCTTTCCTGTCATCTCTCCAAACTTAAATAGCTCTTTAGGATGGAGAAGGAATTATGAAAACTCTTTAAGAAGCTTTAAGAGAAAGAAGAAAAGGAATGTTATTGTGTGTGCTGTCAAGTTACTTCCCAGTGTTTCTAGAATNTTCTGGTAGGAAAACACGTGGGCTTAGGATTCCAATCTCACCTCAGTTCCATCCTTGTTGTATCACTGAATCAGTTCCTTATTCTCTCTGAGCTGTCCTCTGAACAAAATCTTCAGAGTTTTTTGAGTGAATTGGGTGGTTGAAGTTCAGAAGACAGNTACAGTGTTGTATCTAATATAATTGCTTTATAAATGTCCTCCCTGCTCCTCCTTCCCTGTAAAGTGACACATTTTGTCTTCCCAAGAAATCCTGCTACTGTTGCTGTCACACAATAGATAACCCATGTATGATTCCAAAGAGAAAGGGCCTCTACACATCCCAAAGTCCTGGGAGGAGGGGATTTCCTTTAGACAAATGTGCAAAGGAGGATGCATTCCCCCTGTGGATGCCTACTCCATTTCATCAATGCTTCTCACAAGAGCTGTTGGCCACAAACACTGCAAGGTTGGAAAACAGTTCCCCTGAGGGTAGGAAGTAAAAGCTCACAGCCCTTCCAAGACTCTGCCTTGCAAGAGGAGTCAGGCCTCCAAAGACATAGCCTTTGGGTTGGAGTGTTCCATAACAAGGGTCAGGTTTTTGTACATAGAGATGGAAGGTGGTTATTTTCTTTGTATAGCTCAAGTATTTGACTTTCCAGATCAGAAAACTTTCTTCCAAATGTGCTAACTATAAACCAAACGACCCTGCTCTCCACCACCCAGCTGATAAAAGGAGAGTAGCTGAGAAGTGGCATCCATGGCCTTTAATTCAAGCCTTTGTGCCCTTCTCTGGTCCTTACAGTATAGGAAATGATAGGGAGGTG
Organism: Neotoma lepida; assembly: GCA_001675575.1. Lineage (NCBI taxonomy): Eukaryota > Metazoa > Chordata > Mammalia > Rodentia > Cricetidae > Neotoma > Neotoma lepida. Next base: position 15,825 of record LZPO01097370.1, on the reverse strand, counting down.
GGGGCAGCATCACAACACCCTCTAATCAGGGTGGGGTGAACCTGTGACCTCAAGTACCAATTCTGAATTTCTGGCTTTTGTGAGTTTACATCAAACATCTCTGCAGTCTTAATTGTACTCAAAAGTTCAGTAGGCCTCTAACTTCCACAAACAGCCAAACCAACAAGCCATCTACTCTGTTTTCTGATTGGCCTTTCACATTTCTTATTTCTAGTCACTTTGGTCCTCACCCATGAAGAAGTTTTGTTCAAACTAAAGAGATTTTTTGTCCTGTAAACAGCTAGCTGCTCATATACACAAAAGCAAAGCATTTTCTTCAGGGGTGTAAAAAGACCCAGGAAGGCCTAGATCCTGCAGCTAAGTAATTCACAAATTATTACTAAGGGTTTTGAAATGATTCCGACCTGTAGGTTCTCACTTGTGTCTAAGGAGACAGGATACCACCAACGAAAGCTCTCAATGGCCAATAGGACAATTTGAATAATAAGTAACAAAGGACAGATTATAACCCAAAGTACAACAGAAATGCTCATGAATTCACACTGATATGAGGAACAGGTTGAACAAGTAAGTGGGAGTGAAGGGAGAAATTATGCAGACCCATTTCCAAAGAGGAAGTAAAAAAATCCCTGTCCTATAAGTAAGAGTGTGATATGCTTCCTGGCTCCCTAAAGTGTGTGGTTCAGAAAGGGGGAGAAATAAGATGTTTGCAATTGAGAGCGCTGCTCTCACAGGCTAAGTAAGCCTAACATCATCAGCAATCAACTACCTTGATGGCATGTATCTTTGTAATGATCTAAGGAGTATGGTACAGTGCTTTTCTTGTTTCTCTCCCCAAACCCATGACCTTATCATACCAAGAGAACCCCAACAGACATATCCAAACTGAGGGGTATGGAGATCATTACTTCTCAGAACCATCATGGCCACCAAAACCAAACAATGTCACTGGAGAGATAGCTCAGTGGTTAAGAGTACTTGTTGCACAATCATGAGGACCAGAGGTTGGATCCTAGCAAATTGTCGTAAGGATACCTGTAACTTCAGCCCTGAAGATTGCAGGGATTTCATGACTTCCAACCTAATGTAGAAAATGGGAGGCCCAGGTTCCAGAGGCCATGCTACTAAGAAATAGGCAGAGAATGTTAGCNGAGAACACCTGATGCCTTATCTATCTTCTGCTCTTCAAATGCTGCACAGATATGAGCAGGTGTGCGCACTTGTATACACACTTGCACATAAATTTATACACAGAGACATGTACACACAAATAAAATCTTTAGAAAACTCAAGGAATGTCTCAAAACCCTGCCTCAGTCAAGAGAACCCCATAAAGATAATGTGGCATCCCAGATAGGAGTCTAGATCCTTCACACACACAACTGAAGAGATTGGACTGTAGCTAATATTACCATGCCAGCTCACGGGATGGTACTATGTCAGAACTCTCAACAACAATGGAAACTTGATACAGAGTGCACAGGGATGCTCTACAGTCTTTGAAACTTTTGTGAAAACCTAAAAGGTGTATTAGAGGAAGTCTGCTTTTAAGAATATTTCTTTCCCATTTGACTTTTCTAATATTCTAATATACTGAGATACATTCTGAATCTTTCCAAATTAATATGCCTAATGAGCTGAAGAGCTAGTATATTCTCTTGGGCCCTACTGTTCTCTAGAATACTCAGGGGCAGGAACAATAGTAGTGGTAGCTAGNATGCAATAGAGTGGCTTTGGGCATCGTGGTTTATGAGCTAGCCTGCCAGTTCAGATAGGACCATTATCATTTAAAAGCTATATAATCTTAGACAAATTATTTTATTTAAGTATATCTTGGTTTCTTTCACTGTAAAATGGAATCAGATATCAGCTAGTGTGTGGTGAGTCTCTGGGGTGATATATGAACTGCTCAATTGCTCAAAGCACATGAGTTTTATTATGACTTCTTGGGGGCTTATATGCACAGTGTACAACTTTATGTGTGTGTACCTGTGTATAGGTCCATATTGAAGCAAGAGGTTGATGATGGATGACTTCCTTAATCATTCTCCACTTTATTTTTGAAGAAGGAGAGGTTCTGAACNTGNACCTGACAGANTTGGCTAGACTGGCTAGCCAGNGAGCAACTGGAATCCTCTTGCCTTTGCCTCTGCAGTACTGAGATTATAGATGTGTGTCACCGCATCTGACTTTTTACACGGGTCCTGGGAATTGAATTCGGGTCCTCATGCTCACACACAGCATCTTAGTGACTGAGCCATCTCCCCAACCATGAATTTTTGAGGGCATTCTATAAGTCCTTTGTCTACAATGCAACTATCCTGACACTTGATAATTCTGAGCTAACATAGACAAAGAGGGGTTTAAAAGACTTGCTGTAGGTCACATACCCAGGGAACAATAAGGTAGGGCATCTCAGAAACTTAAGGATACGATTTGAGTCATGGAGAGAAACAAGAGGATAAATNAGAATGGAATCCATGAAAAGAAGGTGAATTCAACAGATAAGAGGAGGAAATTAAAAACACACAACATAGCTTCAAGATTAATCTTGGTCTACACTGCAGTTTTGCTAACACCTTCATGGTCAGTGATTATCATTTCCTGGGATATCTTGATGGAGGGGCCACCTCTGTGGCAGCTACAAAGACCCCAATCTCCCTCTCCCCACACCTCCCAAGGGTGGGGACCTCAGGGCTCTTTCTCTGCTTAGTATTCTCTGTAAGAAGCAAATGGCCCTTTAAACATTCAGTTTTTGCCTAAAATATGCCAACTTCTGGTGCATTCCTCTTCCTCTGCTGAGGGCCTGGGAAGCTGGACTCTGTCATTTGCAGTCCTCTCACTGACACTGATTCTTCACTGCTTACTCAGCATGAAACTGAGGGGCTTTTTATTTTTCATCTGTCAGCCAACTGCACAATTAGGGAGGAAAAAAAAGAAAAGTGAAAGAAAATGCAAAGCTATTAAATATTAATAATTAAATACTACAAAAATCTGAAGGAAGCAGAAATGGGTCTCCCCCTCATACAGGGTGCTGTGAGTCCCCCAAGATGGAACATGATACCTAGAAGCCCTGCTGGCTTCCTGTAGCACAGAGGAACTCAAGGTACCAGGGTNCACTGGAGCTGAGGAGGGCTGCAGCTACTCTCAAAGGCTAGAAAAAAGATGTCCACAGCACCTAACCCTATGCTGCCTTCCTCTCCCATTGACAAGAAGTCCCACCACGGTTTCAGAAAATCTCCTATGAGTGTCTGCCTCCCCTTATGTCTTTCCCTTCAGAAACTTAGGTTCCTGCTCACAAGTTGTCTACACCTGGGTTTTATACAAGACTTCATTTGTCTCCTTACAGCTACAGAGAATTTCAGGGCAAAGAAATAAAACAAAAGCAAAGACTTAGAGGATGGAACTTGGGGACATCCCGAGTCTTCTTGAATTGACATCTTCTGGACTACTGGAATATAAAAATCAACAGAATGTGCTCAGAACTTGAGACATACCTAGAGTTTTCAGATAAAATGATGGTCACTTGGCTGGGGGAGAGATGGCTCAANAGAGAATATGAGTTTGGTTTTCCAGCATCTGCAAGGAGCAGGTCATAACAGCCTATAAGGGGACCTGAGACTGTCTTGTGGCCACCCATGTACGTATACCCACACACACAATTATATACATAATTTAAGGAAAAATCAGGTTTTTTACAATGGAGTGTCACTGCACATACCAACCATATTCCAGGGCAGGCCTTGTGCCAAGGAGTACTTGACCAACACAATAAATCAATGGATGTTTTCATGGACTATTTGTTTCATGTTGTTTGGTTTGGGCACTTTTTTGGAAGGGGGTGGGGTCTTGCAGGTTTTGTGTTTGTCTGTTTTAAAAGAGAGAGAGAAAAGACCATAAAAGTGGGTAGGTATGGAGGTGGGGAAGATCTGACAGGGGGAAGGGGAAATATGATCAAAATATATTGTGTGAAAAAATTTAACTTAAAAAAATAAATTAAAAATAAATAAATAAATAAATAAATAAATGAATAAATAAATAAATAAGGGTAAATCTTTGCTCCCGAATCTAGGATGCTTGGTTAAACTTAATTTCTTACAAAGTAAGATAACGGTTTTAGTATAAGTATGTCCTATACTATTTGGGAATTGAGTGTACTTAAGCCACGGGTAGATATTAGTGCTTATCTGAATCNCTAATGTGGCTATGTTTTTTTTATTGAACTCTGCTAATCTTCCCTGCTGTAGAAATATTTCTTTTTTGGGTGAGTTGCTTGTTCAAATGGTACTATGCTCCAATGTTTGATATTTGAATAAATTATAGTGCAAACAAAGGAAGGAAACAGTGGTAGAACAGGAAAATAAACTCAGGCTTCTGAAGTCAAGAAAGACATGTCTCTACCTTACTGTCAAGAAACTTCATGGAAAGGGAAGCTAAGGAAGACAAGGGGATGCATTATCCAGCTTAGTCTTTCTTCCTTCCTTCCTTTCTTTCCTTCCTTCTTTCTTTCTCTCCAGGACAGGGTTTCTCTGTGTCCTAGAACTCACTCTATAGACCATGCTGGCCTTAAACTCACAGAAGTCCACCTGCCTCTGGCTCCTGAGTGCTGGGGTTAAAGGTGTGCACCACCACCGCCTGGCTTTCAAAGTTTAGTCTTATAGCTCATTTGTAGCACTTGCTGCTCTTGCATGTGAGGTTCAGTTTCCTGAACCCTCGTGGTGGCTCACAACTACCTGTAACTCTAGCTCCAGGAGATCCAGTGCCCTCTTCTGCTACCCACACGCAACAGGCATGCCTGTGGTACATATAAATGCACGCAGGCAAAACATTCAAATACATAAAAATAACCCCAAAATAAATAGAAATAATTCACAGCAATGGACACATACCAGCTGTGTCAGATCAGCACACTTCTCTGGACAGGGAGTTGCTAGTGTAAACTTATTTTAGTGTACATAAACAGGATGTGTTTGGTTTTTCCTTTAAATGGGCCTCATCTCACCAACTTTCTCCTCAATCATGGGTTAAATAAGTCTTTGACTTGTGGTTATTTCACATTACATGATTAATTATTTTGCCTTTGCCAAAAATTATCCACTAACAGTGTCTGCAGTGACCCTGGAAGAGCATCAGAAAACAGGATGACTGGAGTGTTGTGGGGTGCCAGGAAGTCATGGATGCAAGAGACTGAACATTCAGATTGAAGGTCTAGCTCAATGCATGCTTAGCACACACAGGCTCTGGGCTCCATCTCTAGTAATGCACTAACACACACACACACACACACACACACACACACACACACACACAAACAAGGAGGGAGTGGTCAGGAGACAGAATTCACACTTCTGAAACACAAATGTAATCATGTCATTTGTCCTTCCCATGGACATTGCCCCCAAACTTCGCGTGTGTAGGTTGGATAAGGCCTGTCCCAGGCTGTTTCCTGCCAAAGCCATTGCATATCCCAGATATGTTCCCTCCCTTGCTTTAAGGACCTACTCCAGCTTTCCTTTCTTCCCTGGGTGTGGTTTAAGTGAATACCCACCCTGTGGGCTCCCATAAGGCTCTTGTACTTTGTGCCACATAGCTTTTCTCCCCTTGTGTTGCAACCACTGCTTAATTGTTTGTGGCCCACATTAGACTGCCCTTGGTGAGGGTAAGACTAAAATTGCTTTTGATTTATTTGCCATGTATTCATTCCCAGCTGCAAGCAGAAGATGTGGCACAAGATATTATAGGGAAGCTCAAAAACATTGCCTGTGTAAGTAAAACTGGAAGTATATGAAGCCATCTCCAGCAACAAAGGGGAGGACATTCACAGTCTAAGAACCACAGAGAAAGGCAACTGTACCGCCCTAAGAATAATCGCTGCAGGACAGGTCCTTAAGCTACCAGCCTCTCCAAGAATGGACTCAGTATCCTAAGATTTTCCTTCAACAAACTACATAGACCTAGTCAAAGTCATTTTCCAACACTCATTCTATGAAGTTGAACTATAAAATTTTATCAGTCCATCTAGAACTGCACAGTGTTCCTTTAAAATANATATACAGGCTCCACATTTCAGAAGTAGGAAAGCAAAGTATGTTTTGAACCCCACCTACCTAGCCACACCTGGAAAGAAGGCAATTGATGCTGAAAAGCTGCTTCAAGGGCAGAGGCAAATTCAGGATGCTCCCCTAATGCTTGCTCCACCTCTAACCTCAATCCCATTTAATAGCTCCCAATGGAGGTCTAGGATCCTGTATCAAGCCTCTTGATTCCCGAAAGGCAGCCTGATTTTCTGCTCTCTCTTTCCAAAGTGCTCACTGCAGAGGCTGTGGTTTCCATTTGTGGACATCATTGGCTTCATGGTGGCACACGGGTGAATTAGTTGGATGGTGTTGACAGAAGAGGTCAGAGTCTTAGCAAGCATTAAGGATGGTACCTCCACTTCCCCCACCCCACCACCACCANGAAAGGCCCATCTCTGCAGTGAGCACCAGCCTCCCAGCCTGGATTCGTCTTTGTGGAGAAAGTGGGTTGAAGGCATGGGTGCCAAGGCTCCCTCCCTCCGTCCTGTTCTTTTCTGACAAAACCAAGAAGCCCCTTACACACAGCAGCAGCTGGGCCTATATGCCTGCCTTTCTATTGTTCAGTGCTGTTTCCTTAACCTCATGAAAATGAATGAAACTTGCTAGCAGAATCTCAGGGGGAAAAAAAAGACAGAAAAGCCTGGCTGGAGTCAGGACGTGGGTTTGATTCTTCGGGAGTGTGGTGGGATCACGGAATGGGTGTGGCTACAAGTGGCCTGACGGGTGCCGCAGATAAAGCTAGGGCACTAGCCCCTGTGAAGAGTGGCTTCCTGTTGCTGTAAAATGTTCACTTTTCAGGAAACAAGTTAGATCTGTTTAGGAAGATACGCTCAGGTACTATGAAGGTGCCAAAAACAAACACAAAAANCCAAGCACAAAAATATAGTCTAGGCTTCCAAAGGGATCTACACTGAACCGGATGTGTTAAATAATCCCTTGTGGTTTTGTTTTGTGTTGTTCACTGAGGACTGGAGGTGGCAGTGCAGGGTTCCATTTTCATTTGAAAAACAAAGAGACATTTGGACAGTTATGTGACTTCCCCAAGGTCTTAGGACAACACGGTGGCAGCAATAGAATTCAAGNCCNGCTTAAATGTCAGAGAACAAACTCTTAGCAAACTGGATGCATTTGTTTGGAAATGAGTTGCAAGGGTTTGCATTTCTACTATCTTCTCTCCCCATGATACTCTGAAGAAAGCAATTAGCTTACAAACCCAAGGAAGTTTCCCCAAGCCACACAGCCAGGAAATGATTGGCAGGTTTGAAGAAAAGAGAACTGGGACCCACTGCCAGTTCAGCAGCAGTGTTTGACATCATCAACAGTGGGGTCTTTGCAATGTGCTCCATCTGCAGCCACTAGCTCCTGAACAACGGGAACCCCAAGCTCTCCATCAAAAGTCTTGCTGAGGCTTAGTTAAAACACAGCGGGTGTCTTCATCCAGTCCAAAGGTCCTCATCATTGGCTCTAGAACAAACCACTGTTTAAAGCTTGCAGACAATGTTTGAAGCGCACACTAAGCACTGTCAGACTGTTATCAGCCATAGCTTGGGTTGATCATGCTCTGGGCTGACATTATTTCCTTTGTATTGACTCAGCAATCACTAACCCTAGCTGGCTGTGTTCATTGACCATTTGCTCATAGCTTGGTCCCTTTTCAGCTTGAGATTCCCCCAGACCCAGATGCCAGGCTTTTGACTCAAAGCACCCAATTCANCAATTTCTTCGGACCCAGGTAGGTAAATATGGTAACTGTTAATATCTTAGGAGTTGCTGGCTTTCTGAGATAGCTGTAATTTTATAAAACCTTTTTCAAGAATGTCTTTTGGGGGAGTGAGGAAGAACAAGTATAAATGTATATTATTTAAGAAAAATGAGAGGCTACTGCAATTGATAGCTGCCGGGGGAGGGGAGTCGGTTTTGTTCAGGAGTGGAGCCCCTAGTTGGTTAAGCCACACTCCAGTGTCAGGCTACACACTCAAGGATATATGGATATCACAGATTGGGCTTTAGAAAAATAAAATTAAAAAGAAAACACAAAATTGGATGGATAGGGAGGAGGGGATGGGTCTGGGAGGAGTTGGGGGAGGAGTGAAGATGATCAAAATGCATTGTGTGAAATTCTCAAAGAATCAATTACTTTTAAAATCAGAAAATAAAACAAAACAAGCAACCAAAAGACAAAGGAGGTAGAGTTCAACTTATTAAGGGAGGTTTAACCACAGAATAGAGTTCACTTTTCATTTAAATCCAATGGAGCCAAGTAAGATGGCTCAAAACACTTGCCACACAAGTATGAAGACCTGAGTTCGAATCCTCAGACTCCATAGAAAAGCCCCAAGTACAGTGCAAATACCTGTAGCCCCAATGTTTCTCTGGTGAAAGGGGAGGTGGAGACAGAAAAGACTCTTGCCACCCACATGCCCACTAGCCTGGCATAAGCAGTGGAAAACAATAAATAAACCCTGTCTCAAACAAGACGGAAGTCTAGGCCCTCTCTCTCTGTCTGAAAGGTTGTCTTCTGGTTTCCAGGTAGGCATGCATCCTTATTTACACAGAGGAATGTGCACACACATGCAGTGTGCACACACACACAGGAGAAAAAAAAAAGAAAATTAAGCACTCATTTTGTTAGGTATCTGAACCAACCAAGTTGCTGACATTGGTGCTGAAGAAACTATATGTACTTTAGCCTCACAAGTAACCAATAATTTCTTGGCAGCAAATCACGAGTAGAAGAAGACTGAACAATGGCTGAGCTGGAGGAAGAAAAAGTTTGGCTACCGCTCTGTGCTCTCTCTTATCACTGCTTGGCCTCATCCATCTCGGTTTCCTTGTCCNTGAAAATGGAAATAGCCANGCACATCCTGACTAAGACTGAATTCAGCACAGTATCAAACCCAGGGAAACGGCTCTAATGTTGCTCTTTGCTCCTGCTATGGTTTAGAGATGGTGTCTCTAAAGAGCATGTGTTAGAAAGCTGATCCTGATCCTGTGTGTGATGGTGATAAGTATTGTGAGCCCCTGAAAGGGTCAGGGCAGGGGTATGGTCCTTAGGTCATTGGGAGCATGGCTTTGGGTAGGATCTGTTGTACTATTGTGAGACTCTATTCTTATTCTGGCTGTTTTGATGTATGATCTCTCTCTCTCTCTCTCTCTCTCTCTCTCTCTCTCTCTCTCTCTCTCTCTTTCTCTCTCTCTCTCTCTCTCCTTCCTCTCCCCATATGCTTCTGCTATCTTCCATGACACAGCCGGGTGTCCTCACTGGAGCCAGCATCATACTTTGTGGACTTTTACCATTCAAAACTATAAGCTAAATAAAGCTATTATCTCATGCTACTTACTCAGGCTCAGGTAGTTAGTATAGTTACAGAGAAGGGGCTACTNAATTTGCTGTCTGTTTTTAGACTTCTTGCAAAACAGCATATAATAAGTAGGATATATTTTCATTCTGAGCTACCTTCCATATAGGCTGGATTTTAAGAAAAAAATAGAGTCCATGGATTTCTCCCTTTAACAACTACTGTTGAAGCTATGGGAGTCAGACTCCTGAAAGGAATTGATTATATCATTCAACTGAGTATTCTTAGAATATGATTACTGATTGAGTTTTGAAGATGGTTTGCTAACTGATCTATTCAAATGTGTAAATTAAGAATATACGGAGATACAAATTTTATACAATGAGATTTTATATAACATACATGTGTATATATGTGTGTGTACATATATGTATTGTGTGTATGTATGTATGTATGTATGTATGTAAGCATATACATACACAGAAAGAAAAGATGGAACAAAGACAAAAAGACAGAAACAGAGATTTGTAAAGCACCCTTCCCAGAGGNAAACAAAATGACAAGTAGAATTAAGTCTCTTTAGCTGCCCTATGTACCCACTGTTGACACAGAGTTAAGAGTCATTACTAATATGCTGTTGCTATTGTGTTTGGTTCACACATTACAAGTAGTGCTTTGTGATCAATGAAGGTACAGTCTCCACACAGAAAGGATGACTGTACACCAAAACTAAAAAGTTCATGCNTACTTTTTACTTGCAGAAGACACACACAATAGCTTGCTAAGTANAGCTGTGGGGTACAATAGGGATTAGTGAGGCCTGTGGTGCAGTGAAGTTTCCAGTGGGGGAGGGCATCTTTCTCTTAACTCCAGGTGATTGTTGGAGAAGAGCATCAGGAATTTTCTGGATTTGCTCATTTACAGTTTGTTAGTTTGGTTTTTTTTGTATTAATTAGAAGTTATAAAACTAAACAGCTGTCAGTTAAGGACACATAGAAAAGGGCATAGCAGACTAGGTAGTCAGTCCTCTGGCTTAAGCAACCAAGTGTGTCCTCTCACAGTGCTGGAGGCTGAAGTCCAAGTAGAGCACCAGCACAGTCAGTGCTAGTGTGGCTCAGTCAATGCTAGTGTGCACAGTCAGTGCTAGTGTGGCTCAGTCAATGCTAGTGTGCACAGTCAGTGCTAGTGTGGCTCAGTCAATGTGAGTGTGCACAGTCAGTGCTAGTGTGGCTCTCTTCCTGAGTCCTATGCAGTGTCACCTGTGTCTTCATTAGCAGAGAGGAGGGGAGGAGGCAGAAGAGGGGGAGTGAAATAGAGATAGAGACACAGAGAGAGCCTGGCTCTTGATTTCATTTAACCCTAATTATCCCCCAAAGGGCAATTATCATTACATTAGGGCTAAGACACCACTATATTGATGGGTGGGGTCCAGTTCATCAACACTCAATTCTAATATTTTTTAATGCAGGTAGAACAACAAAATTCATCTATTTATCAGCAATCACGTATGTTGCCCGGAGTCCTTAGCTTGGAGTCATGATTTTTGCCCACCAGCTTTACTACATCTTGACACACATACACACACACATACACACACACACACACACACACACACTGAAAACTTTATCAAATGCTTATGAAGAGTTCAGCTTTCCCTGGAGGGAGGGAGTAGAGAACAATATTCAGACTCCTGACCTTGATTGGAGAAAACTAAAGATTCAGGTCATGGAAAGAGCTGAGGATAGGAGATAGTCTGTTTGGGACATGGAGGTTTGAAACTTGTGATCAATTTGATGCAAGCTGATTCAAGAGGCAATTGGGAGCCACTCTCGGTGTGAAGGATGCCAGGGTGGCAATTGCTGCAAGGAAGAATGATTCCTCTGCCTGTTTGTGGAAACATACAGTGGGGAAAGCCATCAGAGGGAACAGGAAGGTACTCAGTTGCCAGCCTCTGTTCTGGGGACTGTGCCAGGGAGGGAATTGTTCTGTGACTTCGCATTTGCTGGTTTGTGGCGTGAGAGTTTTTGGCCCTCAGCTCTCAGGCACTCTGCCACTCTTCTTTGTCTGACAACTCGCCATGATGCTGTCATGAAGTCTCATGGCCCCCAGGAAGCTGTCAGGATGGTTATTATTGTTATCATTACATTTACCAAACCCGTTCTCTGTGATAGGTTTCATAGGGAGATGNCTCGTGAAATTGCCAAGTGTGATGAAAGCAGTACTCTTCTCTTCATTTTCCAGGACTCAAAACTAAGCTATGAAGAAACTTTCCCAGCATCTCCGAGGTGCCAGTTGACCCAAAGGTGACTTCAACCCATATCTGTTTTGTTTTGCCTCCTGACTACTCTACATACAGATCTCTACTGTCCCTCCCTTCCCTGGGCTCATCAGAGCAATGCAATAANGTACCCACTGAGAACCTTGCAATGACCTGATCATTTGTCCCTTCCTCTCCTTGAGACTATGATCTCCTTGAGGACAATGAGCAGAGGCCTTCATCTTTATCCTCCCCATGTGCCCAGCTCAGAGGCACATGAATAGCAAATAACTATCCATTGGGTTGGATTGAGTCCTATGTAGCATGAATAGCTAGCTGGACTTGGACAGTGGGGAAGCCCTGCTCTTTAATGGGCAGCCAATGGCAGAGAAGCTGCCATGATGATCTTGTCTCTCCATGGTGTCAGCCCTCCGTATCTGTGAGTTCTCCGTGGTAAAATTCTCTCAATTGTGGTTCAAAAATATTTGGGAGCAAATGCATCTGTATTCAACATGTACAGACTTGTATTTTGTGTCTTCCCTAAACAATACTTTTATTGTATTGTAATATAGAGGTGCATTTGGAAAGATATGCCTAGGTTATATGCAAATACTATGACACAGTATGTAAGGGATGTGAGCATCCTCTCATTCTGGTACCTATGAGGGGGGCATAGAACCAATCACCTTCAGGTACTAAAGGGAAAAACGCCTTCTGTGGGAACTCATTAGGACTCAGGAGAGATACCCCATGAATCTTGAATTTGTACCTTCAGCCTTCAAGACCTCAGAATACTTTGGAAACTCATGAGTAAACTTAGGAAGTATTTGATGCTGTACAGGTATCTATCACATGGAGTTTGGGAGCCTGGTCTCTGCCGACAGACAGACAGACAGACAGGCTAAGCTGCCTTCCCAGTGCATCCTTGTGTTCCAACTGTGCTGCTAAGTGAATGTTCTCCTCTGTAAAATCATGTCAATGATAGAACCTTTCTGCATTTATGTGCATGTTCACTAAAGGAATGAAAAGTGTTAGTTAAATACTGTGGAGAAGTTGGCTACTGGTGCCTTTTTTCTTTTTGCATTACTAAAGATTGAAATTTATTAGTATTTTTATATTCAGATTTCATTGCTGGCAAAAACTGTGGATAGAGCTTTTATAATATTATTTTAGGGCCTGGATCAGGTCCATCCTGGGACTAGATTGACAAGTCCCTCTGACTTGCGGTTGTAGCCCTATTTTTTAAANTCTTCACTCCTGGACTATAAGCCTAACATGTGTGCATAATTTCCTTACCCCATCAAAAGAATGGGCTGTAAATTCCTGCCTTGTGTATTTTACAAGGTTAAAGTAGAATGTGATCTTTCACTGAAAAATGTAAACAGTTATGGTGTTATAATTATCATTATTATAGCCACACATAGAATATTTTAAGAGCCATATGGCTTTAATTAATCATGGGTAATAACTGAAGTCATCTTTCTAACCAGGAGTAATGCTAGATGCTAAAAATATCCTAAGGCCCAGGATAGAACACAATGAGAAATGCTCTGATCTCTGTGTCCTACAGAGCCGCCCCTTCCTTGGGCCCAGGAAGCCTGCCTTCACTCACCCTTTCTTTCCTCTGCACCTCCCTTTCTTCTTACTTCAGTGGCAGCCTTGCCTGGCCATACAATTCCCTGAGGAGTAGTAGCTATCGGCAAATCGAGAATGATTATGGGCTGCTTATAGCTAATGAACTACTTCATTTGCTACACCACAGAAAACTCTGACCAGACTTTGCTGTGACTTGCAGGCCCAAGTGAGCTGGGGAGAGAAACAAGCTGTCGCCACCCCCACCCCAACACTGATAGTCTGTAAATCTTGTGTGTGGAGGACTGAGGTGGCTAAGGAACCTGCCACCACCATGAGCTTCCTCTTCCCTGTGCCCAGTCTTGATTTGCTTGTTTTCTCCCAACTACCCACCTATCTGTCACATATGGTGCAGGAGAAACAGTGGAGACTCCTACACACTAAATCCCTGGAGCAGTGGCTCTCAACCTATGGGTGTCAACCCCTTTGGGAGTTGCAGGACCTTTTCAGAGGTCACCTAAGACCATCAGAAAACACATATTTACATTATGATTCATAAAGCAATACAATTACAGTTATAAAATAGCAGTGAAAATAATTTTATGACTGGGGGTCCTCACAACATGAGGGACTGCATTAATGGGGTCGCAACATTAGGAAGGTTGAGAACCATTGCCCTAGAGACTACATGGAAAATGTATCTCTTGTCAAGGGGGATCTTTTCTGTCTGAATTAAAATATTTAAATTCACATACAAAAGATGAAGTTAGTCTGTTTACAAAGCATTTTGCCATCTCATTCTGTGTCAGAGGAGTCTCAGCTGAAGACAAGCAAGCTTGTGCACATACGTTCACACACAAAGAAAAACATATATACTTTTAAACAGTCGGTGTGCTGCATGGAATCACTAAAAAGAGGCAAAAAGAGAGAAAAAAAAACAGAAAAAAAAGGAAAAAACAGGAAACCCGACAAACTACAGTTGGAGGCATTTCTTGTTTTGGAAAACTCTGGAATCATTAATTACAGCAAAATGCCAGCCAGGATTCCTCTTGTCTCTGGATCTCAAATGTGACTCTAGATGGCATGCCCCAAGAGAGTGACAGATAGGATTTTAGCAGAACACAGCTGCTATTGAGTGAAGACCTCTGTAAGAGTTTGAGGAAAGGAAGCTAGCAAAGACTCCTGGAGATGAAAACAGCCATGGGTAGGTTTTATTAAGGACCCATGAAGCCTGGATCCCCCCGTGAAGAGCAGCCACCTCCTCCTAGACACCCACTTTTCTTCTAAGAGAACAAAAAAGAGGTGATTATAAACCCTTTTATCTTCCACCACCCCCTTTTTAACTTTCTTTTTTATTTATTCTTCGTGTCTTTCCCTTCATGCATCTCCATCCCATTCATTTCCCATCCTTCTGTATCTGCTCTCTGCCTTTGTAATCTCCTCTTCCCACATCAAAATAAAATAAAATAAAATTTAAGAGAAAAAAAAAGGAAAATTCAATCTTGTCATGGAAGCTGTAATGTGACACAGTGAGTCATGTGCTCAATCCTTTTATCTATATAGCTTTACTTGCAAGTATTCATTGCAAAGAGTCATTGGTGTGGTTCGAGGCCTCTGGTTTCTGCTACACTCTTGATGCTGGGCCCTCACTGGGACTCCTTTTGGACATCTTGTTGTTGCCCTGTGTTGTGGAGCTCCTGCAGCTTTGCGTGTGCAAGACTGCTTGCCCCTTGTCCTTAAGATTTCTTAACTGCTATTAAAAGCAGGTTTTGTGGGACAGATGAAAACAGGTTTTGTGGGAAGGATGTAAGACCATGTTTATGCTAAAAGCAGAGGTTCCTGAAGTCCAAAGAAACAAAGGTTTTCAACACAATGTGGCTTACTGGGGAGGCTAATAGCAAGAAAAAAAAAAAAAAACTAGACACATTCTGCAGCATGGACACATTGGGTTAGCCTGGGGCGTCGGGACTGTCTACTCATTCACTGGCTACTCTGCCCCACAATCACATGAGCTTCCATATCCACACACTGTGTGCCTTGTGCTGCAGTCTGGAGCAGGTCCTAACGGCATCTACAGCCAGGTGTCTGCTGCTCAGGTGGAAAACTGTGTCCCTCCTAGCAAAAGGAGATTGCCACTTGGATAAGGTTGTCCACCTAAAAAGATGGTGTTGGAAAGATCTCATACTTTAAGGCCCTGGACCAAGTTGTCACCAGAAGAATGGAGGCCTACAATACGTGTGTATATTTATTTCCAAGTGAGGTTCTCACATAATTTCTCCATCCTTCCCTCCCTTCTTCCCTGGGCTGAAAGTCTAGGCTCACTAAGATCCTAGACCACAGCAAAGCTACAAATGGGAGGAACCCTAAATATCCTGTGGAGGAAAGTCACCCAGTGTTCAGGAACAAATGGTCTGACCAGGCCTCCCATGGCAGAAATGGACACTATACTAGGCCATGCTGTTATAACAACTCGTTTTAAATCATGAGTTTCTCATAGATGAGCATCACTTAAAAGCAAGCCCAGGATATCTCTCTAATACACACACACACACACACACACACACACACACACACACACACACACCTGTGTCTGATAGGGCAGAAAAGAGAAAGTATTTCT
>LZPO01097369.1:95775-111731 GCA_001675575.1 Neotoma lepida | reverse complement strand
GGGAGGAGGGAGGAGGGAGGAGAGGGGGTTCTGTGGTTGGTATGTAAAATAAGAAAGTCTTTTAATAAAGAAAAAGAAAAAGAGAAAAAACTATGCATGACTTCAAAAACATTATTGATTTCATTATAGTCTACCCACACTTCTTCAACTTGCTTCTGACCCCTGATTACACCTAAAAATCTAGTAATTATTCAGAAGTTGCTAGATTTTTTAATTTGCTTCAATTTAAACATTCAACCTGTGNAGATTTTTGGATGTTATACNGTTAAAAGCTATTTTTAACAACTTATCTTGACCTTCATTTGCAAAGTATGGATTCATATAGCCATCCTACAGCACTGGCATGAGAGAATCATATGAAAGAAGGCGATATGATCACTAACAAGTGTTTTTCCTTCATATGTATGTGTGTGTGTGGCCAGCAATGCTTATCACAGAGGGTCCACACAGTTAATTACCTACAATATTGTTATGTGAAAATCACATGAGAGATGGAAGATATGATCAACAACAAGTCTATTTTTTTTCTTCTATACATGTGTGGCCAGCAATGTTTATTACACAAGCACCTGTAGTTCATTGCCTGAGGAAGAGATCCTTTATTTCATCAAGTGTTTTTCAACTAATCACAAAGTATGCCCCATTATTATTATGAGTTATATGATGAGTTGGCAAATAAATATGGAAACAAACAAAAGAAAAATCCAGTGGAATGCTCTCTAATTTTCAGTTACAGAAAAATCAACAAATTAACAAGACTATACAGAAAGATATTACATCTGCTGATAACTTCCACTATGAACAAAAAGGAAAGTTAACAATAACTACAAATAGTATTACACTTGAAGCAAAAAGAAATNATGAATTAAATGAGTTGGCAACAATAAAAAATTTACAAACCTAGTCAAGAGCACTTTGAAAATATTTATAAAATGTCTGATAAAAGAGAATTGAAAAAGAAATTTGTCTGCCCGAGACATATCTAGATACATTTGATTCCAAACCTAGGTTATTTAAAGCCTTGGAGAAAATAATTATTCTAAAAATAATTAAACTTTTGGTGAATTTAACAGTAAGAAAAATTGGCTTGCCTCATTCTTTTGTTGAATTTGTATCCCNAAAATTTAAAAACAAGGAGATAGGATAATCCTTCATGCAGCAATGACACAAACCAAGATGTGGTTGATTTTAAATTGTATCAGTACAATTTAAAACACATAGCATGAGGTAAAATGAGTTCATTCTCATAATTATTTCAATAGAAGTTTGTCTTTAATTAAAAGAACAAGAATGTCTATGTTCATATTTTGAATTATGTAGGAAATGTTTCTGAACCATTAAAAAATCATGGAAAATGTTTATGGGTATCTTTGTGTATTAACTTGGAATCTGAATCAATAGTTCACAATGCATATATACATATGCCTTCCTCTTATAAGGAAACACAGTAATCTCAAAGAAANATATATGATAAAAACATAAAAAGACTTCTATTAATAGCAAGATAAAACAAAATCTAAATCATTTTATTTTAGTTTAGAATCTCTAGCCAGTGTAGAAAAAAATGAGAGACAAACTAAATTTTTATAAAGGAAAATGTATTATTGGCTACATAAGATTCAAATGTTCACAATTTTTAAAATGCCTTTATGAACTATGACACCCTAGTTAAAAAAACTGGGGATATGTAAGACAAACTCCTAACCAGTCTTATTAATAAAAACACAGAACAAGAAATAGGGGTGAAAATCTGACAGAGGTCAGAGGAATTAGGAGCAAGCCACCACTAGCCTCACCTCACCAACGCTGCCTCTACTTCCAAGGAGCGAAGCAAAGAGAAGAGAGAAGACAGCGACTTCCAGTCTAACCNGGCTTTTTATGCCTGTCCATTCTGCTAACTCATTTCCTATCCTCACCAAGCTACATCACTTCCTGTCTTGTCTGCATGGACCTCCAGAACTCTATGGCTGATGCTGGGATTAAAGGCGTGTGCCACCACCCCCTTCTGCTAGTTCCCAATGTGACCTTGGAGTCACAGAGAAACAAACTGATTAAGGGCGTGTGCTAACTTGCATGACTATTGTTTTACTACTAGTGGCTGGCAGCCCCGTATTTCCTCCGATCCTCAGATAAATTTTATTGGAGAACACAGATAAAATATCACCACAGGGACATAAAATGTTTTTAAATTTCTAATAAAATAAAAGAAAAATACTTCCTAAATATGAATAATAAAAATATAATAATTCATTTGATAAATCATACTTGCATGACAAAATGACTTACTGGCCATGTTTAACCTCATTACGACAAAGAAAAAGAGTGGAAAACAGTGTGACAACCTAAGCAAGACCTGAATAATGACAATATTGGTTGACTTAATCTGTGTGGTGAAAATCTCATGGGTCCAAGTCTAGGTGAAGAGCTATAGGTAATTAATGACTGCTAAGAGAGAGAATCAATTTACCCCATGGTTGAAGTCCCTGATAGGTTGTCAAATTCCAAGTAGTAAGCCCTAAAAAGAGCACAAAAACAGACCCAGGAGAAAATATATATATGTGTGTGTGTATGTGTGTGTGTGTGTGTATGTGTGTGTGTGTGTGTGTATGTATGAAAATGTTGTAGAATATTATTTTAAGGTGTGTTACTTTTGTTTATGTTGCATTTGTTTAACTCGGTGAAGCTATGTTACTGTATCTGTCTAAAACATCTGATGGTCTAACGCCCAATGGCGAGCCAGGAGAAAGGATAGGTGGGGATGGCAGGCAGAGAGGATAAAGAAGGAGAAATCTGGGAGGAAAAACAAAGAAGTAGCCAGAGAAGAAGGAGGACTCCAGGGGGCAACCACCTAGCTACGCAATAAAGCCACAGAGTAAAAGAGTAAGATTTACAGAAGTAAGAGAATAAGAAAGCTGAGAGGCAAAGGGTAGATGGGATGATTTAAGCTAAGGAAGACCGGCAAGCAACAAGCCAAAATAAGGCTGGAAATCTGTAATTAAGTATAAGTCTCTCTGTGTGTGGTTTATTTGGGAGCTGGATGGTGAGCCCGCCCTTCAAAAGAGCAGAAATAAACAACATGAAAGATTTTAATCCAAAATGGCCAAAAGACATTTAAAGAATTGCTCAGCATCCTTAGTCATCAGGGAAATGCAAATCAAAACGACTCTGAGATACCATCTTACACCTGTCAGAATGGCTAAGATCAAAAACATTGGTGATAGCTTTTGTTGGAGAGAATGTGGAGCAAAGGGAACACTTCTCTGCTGTTGTTGGGAGTGCAAACTTGTACAGCCACTTTGGAAATCTGTGTGGTGGTTTCTCAGAAAATTGGGAATCAATCTTCCTCAAGACCCAGCTATACCACGCTTGGGTATATNCCCAAGAAATGCTCAATCATACCACAAGGACACATGCTCAACTATGTTCATAGATAGATAGGTGTGACTATTGGGAGTACCAGGTAAAATGTGTTTCTGAGTATTGGAACCTGAGATTTAGGAATATGGATGGTCTGGGGGTGGTTGTTTATTTACAAGAGGGAGAAAATCTAGGTGTTCCACTAGGATCTGCTTGTGTCATCCCCTGAGAATGAGACAGAAAGTGAGAAGAAGGCATAACATAAAGTCTTCTACAAAGCTGAACATGGGACTGGGGGGTTGAACTTGTAGAAATGGAGGGAAAGGTGAGGATCTGCATTTATCCTACCAGCTTTCCTTTGCAGGAACTGCCTGTGAGTTCCCAGGGAGTGCCTGTTGGAGCTGGGGGATAGGATAAAGCAAAGACTGGGGCTGGATTAGGAGGGGGAGATCTTTGGGTTCCTTTAGAGAGAAAGTTTTGATGGGGGCTGCAGGTGTTCTGTTGCAGATGTGAAGATAAGACTGGGGAACTGGACTTGGAGGAATGGAGAGAAGGTGAGGATCTGCACTTAGGCTACCTGCTTTCCTGGCAGGAATGGCCTGTAGGATTCCAGAGATCTAAAGTGTATTTTCACTGGGAGAATAGTAAACCAAAAGCAGCATATAGGT
Organism: Neotoma lepida; assembly: GCA_001675575.1. Taxonomy (NCBI): domain Eukaryota; kingdom Metazoa; phylum Chordata; class Mammalia; order Rodentia; family Cricetidae; genus Neotoma; species Neotoma lepida. The sequence goes on along the minus strand of LZPO01097369.1, from coordinate 107,706 downwards.
TAGAAAACAGATAAATGACTTCAACACTGAAAAAGACCNTTTCTTGATTTGCTTAATAATTCAGATAAAGCTAAGGAAAATCCCATCCTGTGTTTTAATTTTAAATCCTTTTTTATAGTGCACTAAATTCTTAATCCTGTAGAAATTACTGTGNTTTAAATTCATTTCAGATTCTAAATACAGTTGACCTCCCATAATCATAACCACTGCTCCCTCCTCCAGAGCCAGTCTTCAGAAAATACTTAAAGATGCTCTCAGAAAGTACACATGAATATTAGATAAATGGAAAAGTGCCATTGAGCATTTCCTATCTACTTTCCCATGTGATTCCATCTTTACCTTATAAAACAATATCCTTATAACTAATAGCATGTGATATTGCACTATATAGATTTTTGTCAATTTGACACAAGCTGGCTTCATCTATGAAGAGAAATCTCCAGTTGANAAATTGCCTCCATGAGATCAGAGGCATCCAAGCCTGTGAGGCATTTCCTTGATTAATGATTGATGTGAAGTGCCCAGCTCTCTGTGGTCAATGTTATCCATGAGTAGGGGTCATAAAATGTAGAAGAAAGCAGGCTAACCAAGCCTTGAGAAGCAAGCCAATGTGCTCACGGCCTCTACATTAGCGCCTCCCTTCAGGTTTTTGCCTTGAAGTTCTGCCCTGACTTTCCTCAGTGATGGAGTATGACCAAATAGTTGTAAGCTTAAATAAATCCTTTCCTCCCCAAGTTGCTCTTGGCCATGTTGTTTTATCACAATAACTTAGCTTGAAGACAGTTATCCAAAAGCTTCCATTTTGAAAATTATTTTAAATTCTGATTAAATTCTCTAAATAAGAGACTTAGAAATACAAAATAAGTCTCAATATTGAATTTTTTCTTTATTTTAATAAGTAAAATACTGACTGCCCATCTAGGCACGGTGGCACATCTTCAAACTTAGCATTTGGGTGGTAGAGGATCATGTATCTCTATAATTCAAGGAGAGTCTGATCTCTATATACTGATTCAGCCTAAACTGATTTAAAAAATCATTGTGTATATGTCACTTTAACAGCTACACTTCTGACAGAAAATTATAGTCTAAAATATATAGAACTCAAATAATTACAAATTTAAAATACAACCAACCTAATCAATAAATACGTTATATAATAGAATGTGTTTCTCTTCAGCTCCCTCTACAGATGAAGTGTAAATAATAGAAAACTATTTGATTATATTCTCAAAAACAACTCCTCAAAAATAAGAAAATATAATGTTTAACTGATATGGATTCACAAGGGAAATATTGTCTAAATGTTAAATTCACATCAGTTTTACACCTGCTATTTTCTACCTTAAACGATTGTTTGCTTTTCCTTGTTTCTACAGTTTATTTGAAATATTTACAAGTTAAGTTGTTCTCTAGGGAAGACATTTACCTGAGGCAACTGTCTCATATATTACTTTGTTCACCCACAAACATGTGCATGATTTTTAAGTATCTTATAGTCTTCCTGTGTCTCTAGATGGTAACATCTCAATAACTATGACCANGATTGAATGTCTTAATGAATACATGTTAAAAATACAAAAGCTTCACTGTGTTCCAGTCTCTATGCCAACAACATGTCTGTACAGTTATAGATGGCTGCTCCATTTTGATAATGGTCCCCATTATCATTTCATTGATGAAAACTTTTCTAACTATTCTTATTGCTCTGGTATTACTTGTTTAGTTTTGGTTATTTGTTTGTGGTACTGGAGATCAAATGAGGAGCAGGTCTCACACATGCTATAAAAACATCTGGCCACTTTGCTAGACATCCAACACATAATACATTTTGATCATAATACCATTTTCCATGTGCTATTAAACTAAAATAACTTTGGCATTTTGCAAGATATTTTAACTTTATTAGGAAACTGACCTATGGATATAAAGGTCATGAAAAACCAGCACAAAGCATAATTAATCAATAATCTTCTAACCGTTAGTTATAGATTGTTATAAATAATTACTTAATGCCTTCTCTAGGTACTACCCAAGCTAAGAAAGTAATGAAGCTAAAGGATTCTTGCCTCTTAATTCACTCAGATTCTAATGGCTTTCTTTAAATACTAAATCAAGTACAAATGGGGATTGTTTAATAAGTAAGAAACCTGTATTTTCTCCAAGAGCTTGAAGCACCTTCTTAAATCAGTTCTTTTCACTGATTGAAGTTCTGGGAAATGGAAAAAAATAACCAAAGAAACTATCTGAAGGCAACTTCTGAGACAACTTAGCAACTAAGGAAAAAACATGAGATGTTTCATAAATCTCCAATATGCACAAGAGTCACAAGCAGAATAAAAGATGGAATCTACATCAGAGGGATAATAAAGAACACCAAAGACAAAGCACAGATGTTATGAGCTGCCAGAAATGAAAGTATAGCTTCAAGGGGTAACATTTGATGGATGATTTCTTCCTGTCACAGTGAATGCTGTAAGACAGAACTATGCCAAGGACAATATGCATGGAGCAATGAATGTCAGTGGGTTCACTGTAATCAGCACAGGCGTCTTTCAAAACCAATGTGAAAAAAAGAGATGACGTGTCACACCACAGGCTGACACATTATGGAGAAACTTCTAAGTATGTAAAGAGAAAAGGCATTTGTGAGTAAAGAGACAAAGCAAATCACAGGGTGCTAAATATATAGATAATTAAATGTATGCCAACTCTCTTAAAATAATGAGAAGTTCGAGGTTCAAATACAGAAATAAAGAAAAATAATTAAAATACGTACAAATAACAGTGAACTTTAAAAAGTAAGAACTGACTTAAATTGTTTTACCACCTGGATTCTGTCTATATTTTTTAAAGACATTAAGAACAAAAATATGGTGTGGGGTTGGGTAGCTGGCTCAGTATGTAATAGGGATTGCTGCACAACCATGATATGTAAGTTCAAATCCCCAGCACTCACATTGAAATTTGTGTATGGTTATTTGTACCTGCAACCCCAGCCTTGTGATTGGGAGAGGACAGAGGGTCATGGGGCTTTCTGGTTGCCACCACAACCTAGCTGCTGACTCAGTGAGCGACTCTGTTTCATGGGAATACTGTAGAGAATGGTAGAATGTAACACTTGGCATTCTTTTTTAATTTCTATGTATGCCTGAGGCACACACATCTTCATACATGCACACATGCAAGCACACACATAAAAAGTTGATATAACTGTATTACTATTATTTATTTCTACATGAGACTGAATTTAAAGAATCATTAAGTAGAAAGAAAACCAGTCATTGAATATATAAAGTCAAATTACCATGACTATATAAATATTCTGAAACTGCTTTTGCTTGATAATTTAAATTCAAAACATAAAATAAACTTGAAGTATTGAGCAGTGCATTGTAACCTTTCTTATACAGCAAGTGATATAAGCAGTTGTGAAACATTGAATAATGCTTATAGAAGACTGAACAATAGATTTAAAAATTTGAACTAAAGCCTCTATATAGTAGGCTGAACATAATACTTACAGAATTTAAATATTTCCATTGAAAATTATTTATAGAGTTAACTGTTTACATGTCTCTTAATCATATACAGCACCAGACTTGTGTTCACAAATGAATTATTAATATAGAAATGAAAAAGATTGGGCATAATGAAAAATACCTACATATTTGAAAATTAACAAACCTACAATTAAATATCTTTGGTGTGAAATAAAAATCACAGTGGAAATTAAAAGAAATATCACCTAGTGATCATTGATATATTNAATATAAATATGCATTATATAATTTTTAAAAAGGATATTCACAGGCATCATTTAATATATCATAAGATAAAATTACTAAAATTTAGGTATTTTAGCACATTTAAATTATATACATATTTTTATACAAGAGGAAAAAAGGCCTTAAATTGTATCTGATATATGATCAATAAGAAATTTGTATAAAGTGAAAAGGGGTTGAATTCCTAAAGATTAATACACTTAACAAATCCCATTCAAGCATGAGGACTGACTGATAGGTAGCAAAGTGCACAGTCCGCATATTTACTCACAAGAGTTGAGGAAGGGTTCCTATCACATAAGCTGAAGACATTNAAACACTAGTCAGAAACTTTAAATGATGATTCAGACCAAATTTGAGATTCGAAAATCTTTTCCCAAAGAAATGAAATAGAAAAACAATCTTGCTTTATAACATGAAGAATCAGAATTCCAAGTATTCCATGGAAGCTTATGACATAGATGGCTTCATCCAGTATGTGATATTGATTTGTTAAGAAAAATCAAAGTTCAGTTTAAAGAACACCTTGACTAATACTAAAACCGATGCCGAAAGATCCAAGGAAATGTAAGATTTGAAAATAAACCATATAATAATGACAAGCCCAGTCACATGATTAAAAAATTCACAAATGTTTGCAAGGTTAAGTCATCATATTTAATGTTGTATTTATGGGAGGAATTATTTCTAATTTTAACATTTTGAACCATTAAATACAATGCAATGGTTTGAGTAAAATGTCCCCATAAGCTCAGGTATTTGACTCCTTGGTCCCCAGGTGATGCTTTTTCATAGGAGAGGCAACCCTGAAGGAGAAAGTATGTNAGTGGCAACGGGAAGAAGCTTTGAGGCTCTGTTGCCTTTCCCTATTTCCAGGTCATGAACTCAGTCAGCTTTATGCCCTACCATCTTTGCCATTATGGATGCTAACTCTCTGGAAACATAAGCCAAAAGGAACCCCTTCTCCCTTACCTTGCTTNTAGCCATCATATTATTTCCAGCCACAGAAAAGAAATTATTGCACTTATACAGAAAAAATGGATGCAATTATAAATGTGCTGTATTAAAGTAATTTTCAAAATGAATAGACATTTAAAGAATGCTGTAGAATAAAATCAAGCACAAAGTATTCTAAGCACAGCACATACTTACTCCATGCAGTAAGGACAGCTCCTGAATCACCAGCGTTATGGCTTGTACCTTCTTAGATCATGTCCTGTGCTTAGAAACATCATATAAATCATTGAAGTTGGAAGCTTCCCTTATGCTTTGCTACTTTTGCTCCANATTACTTATATTGGATTAACTCATGTTTTTATAGGTGTTCTAGTTTCCTCATTTTTATTTCTCTGGAGCATTTAGCTGTGCGTGTCATTCACACAATAGACTTGTCTCTTCTGTGGGTGAATGATTGAATTTATTTTCTGCTTGGCCTTGTTGTCCTGCTTTTGTTGTTTTTAACAATAACATTATTCATACAGAAACCCCTTTGTCATTGTTTGACTCAGGCCCTTCTTCTGCAGCAGGCTGAGTTCAAATCCACAATCCTCCTGCCTCTATGTGTTGAATAGTGGGATGAGAAATGTACATCATCATGCCTGAAATATCATAACATGAGCTAGTGCCTTACATAATGTAGTTGCAATCAACTTCATAGGATTTTCCAGAGACATTTTTGTACCAATATACTTGTAAAATGAGGAGATTCNAGTTCTGATTTTATATGCCGAATGACTCTATATTATCTGATTTTTTTGTATTATGTACTCTAGTCATATCAATGTGTGCTCCTCACCAGAATTCAAGTAATCCTTCACTCACTCACTCACTCACTAAGGACAGTGCATGTGAGTTGAACATTTCTTCACTATCACAAAATACCTGGGTTAGTAGGCATCTAAAGAGAAATGTTTTATTTTGACTCACCATTTTGAATATTCTGGTCTGTGATCTACTATCCCATGGCAAGTCAGCTTTTCACTGTAGATTATGTGCAGGTTAGATGACATGTTTCACAATCCAGAAAGGAAAAGAGAAAACAACTTAGGCCTCTTTGGATACTCAGTGCCCTGGGGATCCATTGCTGTAAGACAAACTTCTAACCAGTCTTATTAATAAAAACACAGAACAAGAAATAAGGGTGAAAATCTGACAGAGATCAGAGGAATTAGGAGCAAGCCACCACTAGCCTCACCTCACCAACGCTGCCTCTACTTCCAAGGAGCGAAGCAAAGAGAAGAGAGCTACTTCCAGTCTAACCTGGCTTTTTATGCCTGTCCATTCTGCTCACTCATTTCCTATCCTCACCAAGCTACATCACTTCCTGTCTTGTCTGCATGGACCTCCAGAACTCTATGGCTGATGCTGGGATTAAAGGTGTGTGCCACCACCCCCTTCCCCTAGTACCCAATGCGACCTTGGAGTCACAAAAATACAAACGGATTAAGGGCGTGTGCTAACTTGCATGACTATTGTTTTACTACTAGTGGCTGGCAGCCCCGTTTTTCCTCCGATCCTCAGATAAATTTTATTAAAAAACACAGATAAAATATCACCACACATTGCTCCACCTCTTATAGGTTTCTCCACTAATTATCACCTCAGCCTTAAGAACAAAGCCACAGCAANTGGGTCTCTAAGAGACATTCTGATTCAAACTCCAGCACAGACTAGGCCTTGAAGAGCAAGTAACTTTTAACTTTGCCCCAGTGCCTCCTTCCTCTATGTCACAGCACTTTAATTCTGCAAACCTAGGCCACATGTTCCTCTTTCTCTGTGGGAATTAGCTTATATGTTGTCCCCACTCTCAGGGTGTGTGAGGAGCTCTAAATACTGAAAAAGCAGATGTTCCTGAAAGATTGGAGAATGGAGGGTCACTCACAATTCCCAGCACAGAAAGCTTACTTTTATTTACCAAAGCCTATCATAAATCCAACGAATGTGAGATCTCAGATCTTATGATGGGTTGCCCTATCCTAACAAATTAAAGAACCTTCCTTTACTATAACAGAAGCAAACTATAACAGTCTCGCTCATAAATAATTACATAAAAAAATTCTAATTTTTAATTGATATTCATCTTTCCACTGGAGAAATGGAGCCCTTTGCTTTGATCATGACAATAGCCACATGTCAAAATTAATGAGATAAAACACCATCCTTAGATGGTATAGAAAAGTGATTTATAAATCCAATAGGTGTTGAGAGAGGCAAGAAATGGAGAATGGAGAGAAGGTACATCTAATAACAGGTACAGGTTATGCCCTTATGTTCTGCTGTGGAGCAGGATAACTGCCCACCACAGCAACCTACTGTGAAAAGACATAGCAAGACAAGATTGATTAACATCTATACTTATGTATACACACAAAAATAATATTTATCATATAGTTTAATACAAAATATATGATGCTATTCAAAATTTAATATAATGGCTATTGGATATACCTAGAATACAACTTTATATTATATTATAGCATACATTTCAATTGGAGTAAATTAGTTGTGAATGAAGAATTCAGATCTACTTTTATGTGGTTTAGTCTTGTTAAATAAAGTAAATGAAAAATGGATTCAGAAGTAAGACTGGGAACAATTTTTTTGTGTGTGTGTTTGAGGGACAACAGCAGGACAGGTGGGAAACAAGTCCTGGCAGCTGCCAGGAGTAGGAGATGTATGTGTGTGTGTGTGGGGGGGTTGCCTTTTAAGTTATGGGTGGAATCAGATAATTGGAGAGGAAGTGTAAAGTGTCAAGTGAAGAATGCTAGGCTTTTGGCCAGTGAATAAAAACAGATAAAGGTCAGTAAAGGAAAATNTGTTTGGTGTTGGGTTCTGAATTCAATGCCACCCTATTTTAGGCAGTTTATTAAGAACAGAAAAATATTCCCAAGGCAGGAAGAGGCAAGTAAGCTTAGTCAAAGAAAGCAAAGTAAAGCAAACAAAGAAACAAAACAACATTGTGCCTTCAGAGACATGACCATTTACAGCACATTTATGTAACACCTTACCTTTCTGAGGTATATATAGTTGCACACACTGGCCCTTTAATGTGCATGTTATGCTTTTAAAAAGAAGTCCAAGTGATAAAGAGCTTGCTGTCTTTCAGTGCTAATGGGCTCACAGGGTAGTCTTGATGTAGTTTCTCCTGTCGTTGCACAATGATATGTGTTTATGAATAATTGATCAAGTGCTTGTACATGTATTAGACTGTCTTTTCCAAATGGAGGACATATGTTAATGGTACTGACATGGTCATGCAAAGAGACAGCATAGAATGAATAAGAAATATAATGAAGGTTATGACCTTCCCTGTGTTCAGAGTGAATGGTACCCAAGAATTATAGTCAGCTGTGATATACATATAATATTGTGAGTATTCGTTCCACCAATAACTTTGGAGTACCAGACTTAGGGCATGGTCTCTGGTGGGGAATGTGACTGCTTAAAATCTGAGGAGGTAATCAGAGACTGGATGGCAGGATCCATTTGCTCCTGGGCAGAACAGAGGTCAATGATCATTGTTTACTTGGTTCTGTATCCACATGAGTGTATTTTTCCACGTTTTATATCTTAAAAAATCCTTGATACCCTTTTAACAGTCTTGTGGCTTCACTTACATATATAATTAGAATAATATATTGTAGCAATATATATATAATAAGCACAGATACATATGCTCTATATACTGTTTTGTAGGCTCTGAGACTCTCTAAGATGGGCAGGAAGATTCTATAACATATTATGGCTGTGATCTAATGTAGTTACCTCTTCCAAATCACTATTTTGGTTTCATGCTTCATGCTTGGCGAAACAATTATTTCTTCACCACTCTCTGAATATACCCTCTCAATTTCCAGAAAATATCATGTTTTAATACTTCCATACCTAAGGCTCAGGGAATGTTTAGGAAGAGGGAGCAGAAAGAATGTAAGAGCTAGAAGATTGAGGAGTTTGTTGTGAGATTGTGTCTCCTAGTGGGGTCATAAGCAACACCCATAAAGTCTCATCAGAATGACTACCAAATGTGAACTGGACAAGGAAGCCACCATTGAACATACCAAGCTAAATAGACAGACACCTATGAAGCCACATCCCTTCCCAAAGAACTACAGGCACATGAGGAAGGCTAGCAAAGAAAGGTGGTCTTCCCCAGGGAAGTGCTTAGTGCTCAGTGCCAAATGGTCAGTCCTGAAAATAAACATACAGGTGATATTATACAGACTGAATAGGTTATATTTAGTAACATAGACACACATACACACACACAATTGTTTTTGGTTTTTTTTTCTGTGACTCTATTTCTTTTATTGAATTCATTGTGAAGCATCACACTTATACAATGACATTGAATGACGGTAGTATATTTGTAGAGAAGAATCTGAAAGGAAAAGAAAGCAATACTATACATATGAAAAACAATTCACTTAAAGAAAGATCATGAGGAAATCTATCTTCCATCATCTGAGTTCTGACATTTGGAAGAAGTGCAGTTTCTCTAGATGGTTTTTAGAATGTGTTCATCAATAGCTTAAAGATAAAGGGGAAAAGATAAAAATTTGTTACCATAAAGACATTTCTATCTTCAAGTTTTCCATATATAAACTGAAGCACCCAAGACTATAAGAACTATATTAACTTTTTTAAGCAGATAAAAATATATTCCTTTTAAAGAAATGCCTATGGGGATTTAAACATTGGGGACTATATCAACTCTGTGTTTCCTTGAACTTACATATTCAAGATTTAAAGATGAACAAAAATTAAGTGATGAAAGATCCATCAGCATTATGTAACTAGAAAAACATAACATTCATTTACTTCTCCAAATTTTCCAGTTTTTGGTGGAAGCTAATAAAGCCAAAACTACTGAAAATGAAGGTTTTATTATGTGCCTACTCTTCAGANAGAATTGCAATTATGACTATTTAATGAAGATAAAATGAGGAAGACATGGGGGAAAGATTTTAGCTGATTATTCTCTGCCTCTTTAGCATTTTATCCAATAATTTTATGTTGTTCATGGTATTAAGTGCTAATATTGGACATATTATCATCATTTGTTGCATACTTTGAAATCCAACAGCTGATTAATGCCTGTTTTCTTTCTACTGTCTGTGCATCTTTTAGAATCTCAATAACTTATTCCTAAATCTGATTACCACAATGATCTAGCCAGCATATAAATGGATTATAATGAATGAATTCAGCACCCTCAATATCCATGGGAGTTTCTTTATAAGATTTAATTTGTATACTAAATCGAGATGTATAATGAAAATTTCGTTCTAATAGCAATCTTGTTTAATTTTTAAACACCTTTTGTGTGTTCGTAAACATCATATCAAAAGGAATTATTTATTCTAAAGGACAAATTTATTCTAAACAATGATTCCTGCATTAATTAGTTTTCTCATTGCTATGAAAATATGCCTGACAACAGCAACTTAAGGAAGGAAAGATTTATTTTGGCACACAGGTCCAGAGCAGAGGATCATGAAGAGAAAAATAGATAGCTAGACCATGAGACAACTAGTCATATTGTGCTTTTGGTCAGAAACTGGAGAGTGATGAATTCTGGTGCTCAGTCGCCTTCTCCTTTTTATACGATTCAAGGTTCTACCCATGGAATTGTCCAGCCACAATTAGAAGTTTTCTTACTGCTGTCATTAACAGTCATTCACTCCTACATAAGGATACTCAAAGGTTGGTTAGCTAGGTGTTGCTAGTTTCTGTCAACTTGGCAAGCAATGTTAACTGTCACTAGTACCAACTGATACTACCTTCTCTTGACAACAGAAAACTCAGCAGCCAGTGTCTCTTTCCCTACACTTTCTTTGGTAACCAAAGCATATCAAGAAGAAAGTAGAGGTCAGATTCCTTTTCAAGATCCACAGTGCTTGGCTGAGGAACTGTCTTTAGCCCTTACTTCTGAACTTGTCTCCAACCTAGGTAATCCTAAGAAAATATACATGTAAAACTATCAGAAGTTTAGAACTGAGTATATTTATTATTATTAAATTATTTATTATTAAAATATAATTAAAGTCTATTAATTCCTCAGCAATTCAACCCTAAATTAGACAGTGCTAAGAGGAGGCAACCATTAGGAACAAAAAAGATGCCATGGAGCTGAGATTTGTATTCACATACTTGACAAAAACAATGCTCTCACAGTTCTAGAAGCCCAGCCTTTGAGTTCTTAGCAGGAAATGTCTTTTCTTTATTCTTGTTCTTTGAAAAACCAAGGCGTTTTTAGCACCGTGACCCTGTCATTGTGAGAACTTTAATTAGTATTGAGCACAGCCTGCCAAAATCCTAAGTATCTGAGAAGCTACATTAGTTCTTGGTTCCTCTGCTCCAGTGACTATGAATTAAGGGCAATATCAACTTCAAGGTTTTTTCTACTTCTAACTTCTCAAGATCACTATTAGCTAGATTCATTTCTTTTTTCTTAACTGCTATTTCTTTTTCTTTTGCATCACATTCAGTTTCTCAATACCTTAGTCCAGATAGGGCATAATTTTTTTTTCTTTTGCAGCAGTGTTTATGATTAGTATAAGCCGAATTTCATTTATTCTTAAAATGTAGCCCCTCATGGGCTTTATTAATATTACAAGGTAACTCTCTCTCCTTATCCTGTTTGTGTTCTTTAATATTTTTAACTTGAGAAAAAAATTTAGATCATCCAGAGAGTATGAAACACAATATATTAAATAAATTAAGCGTTAATATTACTAGAGACTTCTTCTGTGGCCAACCTATATTTCACTCTCCACATGATGTTTACAAGAATGATTTGCAATGNGACACAAAATATAATTACTTAGCAATTTTCCAGTAAAAATTATGTTATTATATCACTGTAGAATGGTCCTTTTCAATAAAGTCTTTATTTATGTGGACACTATGTCTTTTAAAATTGCTTTGATATAACATGTGGCACCTTAGTATGCATATTAAAATAGGGAGAAAGTGCCATATCTGCCTTTCAAAACAGTCCAGCTATGAAATGATTTGTTTAGCTCAGTATCAGTCTTGTGCCTCCTGGACCTTTCCCTTTTCTTCAAACGAACTGGCATGATGCCATTGAGTTCACTCAGAGACACACATGTCCTCTTTCCTAGAGGTTTCACTTGCAGCAGTC
>LZPO01097369.1:41026-51389 GCA_001675575.1 Neotoma lepida | reverse complement strand
TGGGTCCATAGCTCATGCATCTTCACTAGTTTGGTTGGCCATCTCTGCACACCCTCCCATCATGATCTCTTAGTCCCTTGCTCATAGAGGGCCCCCCAGGAGCCCAATCGATGGGAGACAGGGGGCCATTTNTTCATTCTTGAGCTTCTGAGTTTCCTTCTTTTTCTCTATGCTACTTGGTTCTGTCTTTCATTGTCAATACAACATTTTCTTTCAGCACTGCATTTCAGATTATTTGCAGGTTGTTTTCCATANTTTTTGTTGTTTTATTAAATAATTGATTCATTTAAGAAGATTTTTGAGTAAGTGGTATGTTATAGAGTAAAATTGATTTTTAAGGCAAAAGTTTCACCCACGAAGAGCACCACAATTTTGTGTTCCTTGTATAGGAGAGAGTCTGCAGTGATGCACTTTGGGTGTTTATCTGACTCACTATTCCACTCATTAAAGGAAGCCCCAAGTCCTCAATTATTGTACATCTTATGGCAAAGAGGGAAATGGCATACTACTATACAAGTTGACTTTTAGCCCTTTGTTATCTCTTAGATGCTTCCATACTAGTAACTTGAATTATTTCCCTTGAAATATAGGCAAGCAAGTGTCTGCAAACATATTTTTGTGTAGTCACAACATTTAATTCAACACTACCTGACTTTTATTTTCAACCTATTAAGGATGGATGAATTCATATGGACCATCCCANCTTACTTGGGTCCAGCCTGCAGTCTAACACCAAGTGTGTAATCTATAGTAAGTTGTTTCGCCTTCCACTGGAGGATCCTCCACTGAAGGATATTAAAGACATAACACCAAAAAGAAAGGACTAAATCCCTTTCAACAGGAACTTGCTAAATACTTAGTGTATTATTTTTCATTACAGGAAGGTAAAGTATGCCCTCCACAGATCATTACCCCTTAATATTGTTTCTTTCCCCCTAGCTCCCACGAACATCAAAAATCTTTACATATTCATAGATATCAATGATTAGCTTGCATGAGAGCCTTTTTAACACAGTGTCATTTCACTATCATTGCCAAGAGAAAAATTTAAAAAATTCTGAATAATCTTGGTACCAGGCTAAAAGGATGCCTACTCCTTCTCTCTCTTCCTTCTTCACTAGCCCTTCTCTATATGTTTATAACAATGCATTCAAAGTTTAGCATATGGCACCTTCTAAAATGCCCATGGAGTACTGCAAAAACTAACCAAAGAGTACAAAGAGCTTTTTGAAAGAAAAATGCTGTGAGAACTGTGAGGACTTCTTGAGGCTTTTCAAATTCTTTCTACAGAAAATAATTTCCAAAGAGACACCTTCTCCACAGACAGCTGCTACATGACCAGGTTTCATCTGTCTGGACCACGATGAATATTGTTAGGATAGGATACAGATATCTTATGTTCAGAAAGTAGTGTCCAAACCTTAGTAACCATTTTATCTAGTTCTTTTTCTCTCAAACTGAGAGTGTCTGTAGAGTTCTTTCATATACTCTAAGCTTTATTTACTGCTGACTTCTTTGTCTTGAGTCAAAACCTCAGAAAAATATCAGAATATATGTGAAGAACAACCATCATTTCATACTGTCATATAATTTCAGGTATACGATTGCATTGATTTTGCTGAACTCAGGTAGGACCACACATCTTATTTTGGTTACTTTTGTATGACTACATATGGAGTGATATAATTCTGAAATAAACCCAGCTATTAGTAGTGGAAAAACCACAAGGCTTTCTATTATTGTCCATGATCACTGACTTTTTTTTGACAATGTTCTCACTCTCTGCTCTATTGTTATGCAATAATAATAGACATAGTAGACTTGCAAATCTGCAATAGGCATAGAAGATAAATTCTTCTGTTTTTTTAGGTATTTCAGACAATGGACTTGTACTTCCCTGAAGCAAGTTTATCTTGTCTCACCTGATANAATCTGGTTTTTTCCTTTTCATTTGCACCAGTCTTGGCAAGCTATATTAAGACTGTCAAGACATCAGACTTCCACTTGACTTCTTATCTGACAGCATCATTTCCATGTAGCGTGTTTTATTTAACCTTTTCAGGATCTTAAAACAATCTCTTTATTTCAGACGTAAACTTTGATTTTCTTTTCAAGATTCATATCAGCTAAATTGTCTTCAGGCTGTCATAGTCACTTGTAATCTTACTTCTCCAGGCCACTGAAGAAGTCTGTATTATTTTTCTAAGCAATATAAAATTTATTCTCCAACTTGTTGAAAGGTGCACAGACTTTTATGTGCACCTAAAATGATTTTTCTACAAACTATGTTTATGAAGCACTTTTTAATGTTTGTGACCAATGACATTTTGAAGTGTTTCCAAACTTCTTTAACATTGGCTCTCATCAGTTTCACTTTGGTTTACATGGACTTGTTGGAGAATGTTTCAAATCAATCCTGTAAAGCAAGTAACAATGTATCACATCTAATGGTCAATGGATTTGCAATGGTATTCCTGATATTAAGACCTGAAATGTGGTCAAATTAAAGATTCTGTGACCTTTGATTCAAGTCCTACTTAATCCAATAATTGTGATAATTTTACATTCATAAACAGGCACGTAGATACAACCTGAATCATTTTTAGTTGAAAAATAAAAAAGAAGCTATTTTTAGAGGCTGATTGATGCCAAAGTATGAAGAAGTGACCAATAGGACTGACAGGTGGACATCAAATTGTGTGCCTAGAGGTGAGTCCAGTGGAAATATCTGTGAGATAAGCCATCACACCCAGTCTCTCCTCATTATCCTTAATATTTCAAGGAATTATTTCTGTTGGACAAGGTCTCACTGTCTAGCCCTGGCTGACCTGGAACATCTTATTAGAGCAGCCCAACTTCAAACTCTCAGAGATCCTTCTACCTTTGTCTTTCAAGTTCTGAATTCAAAGGCCTGTGTCACCATGCCCAGAATATTCAAAGTTCCAAATTATGTTAAATATAGCATGCAGTCATCTCACAAAAAAGAAGTGTGTGGGGGGTAGAGTGTGAGTGTGTGTTGTTAAGAGTGAGTTTGTTTTTATATACTATTAGACATGAGGATACAATACTATTAGACATGAGGATACAAGGAATATAGGCAGGATTATGAGAAATATTAGGCAGGATTATGGAAAATGTCACATTAATATAAAAATTCATCTGATACTCCCATCAAGCAGAGGAAAGATGATTATTCTTTGTATCTATAGGTCTAGAATTCAAAGCTATGACATTAAAATAAATTTGTGATTTACTTTCTTCCAAGTTATAGAAAAAGCAGATTTTATGGCATCTCAGAACATGCCAAAATAGTCTATCTGCCCCCCTCTTCAAATGGGTCAGTTACTTTGTTCTTAGAAGTTCCACGTCAATAATTCCTTGAACTTCCTCTTCTTCATTTTGGAAATTAATTTATTCATTTTGTAGCCATAAAACCAATGGCCCTCCTTCTGAAGTTACTCAATATAACAAAGAGTGACTATATATTATATAAATATATAAAATATATATTTAATATGTTCTATAATATATTTATATATTCAATATAATAATAAATATATTAATAATATATTTAATATAAATATATTTTGTTGTACAAATATATATATACAAAATATATGCTTTTATAGACACACACTTATATAGAGAGACACATATATATGTACATACACACACACACACACACACACACACAGAGATTTCCTTCTGTTGAGTGCATCATTTTCATGCTACTCTGTGGCTTAGTATTCAGGAACAAGGGTTGAGTTGCTTACATCACTTATTGTTTGCTTGTTTTGGAAAAGCCTGAAGTATTATGTTATAATATGAAAATTCAGCTGAAAGAAGTGTTTTAATTCATATTTCATACAAGCAACAGAGGGAATACTGGAAATAGAAAAACTGAATAAATGAACAGGAACCACAGATATAAGCATAACCAACAGAATACAAGAGATGGAACAAAGAATCTCTGGTGTAGAGGATACAATAGAGGAAATAGATTCATCAGTCAAAGAAAATACCAAAGCCAAAAAAGCCATAACACAAAATGTTCAGAAAATCTGGGATACCATAAAAAAGCCAAACTTAAGAATAATAGGGGTAGAAGAAGGAGAAGAACACCAACTCAAAGGCACAGAAAATATANTCAACAAAATCATAGAAGAAAATTTTCCCAACTTAAAGAAGGAAATACCTATGAAGATACAAGAAGCTTACAGGACACCAAATAGACTAGACCCCCAAAAGAAGTCCCCTCGCCACATAATAATTAAACCACTAAACAACAACAACAAAAGAAGTAAATATACTTCTATATTTCTGTTGCCTTTCTCAGGGTTTGCATTGTTNTGATGAAACATCAGAACCAAGGCAACTTAGGGAAGAAGGGGTTTATTTCAGCTTAGACTTCCAGGTAACAGTTCATCATTGAGGGAAGTCAAGGTAGGAACTCAAACGGGGCACAAATCTNAAGACAGGAACTGGAACAATGGCCATGGAAGGGTGCTGCTTAATGGCTTGCTCCCCACGACTTTGTCAGCCTGTTTTCTTATAGAACACAGAACCANCAGCTCTGTAATGGCACCACCTACATTGGGCTGTGTCCTTCCCTATCAANTGTTAATTGAGAAAATGCCCTACAAGCTTGCATTCAGACTGTTCTCATGGAGGCATTTTCTTATTTGAGGTTCCCACCTCTCNGATGGCTGCAACCTGTATCAAGTTGACATAAAACTATTGAGCACATCTGTCATAACACGAACCATTATACAATAATCACAAACTCTGTTGAAAGTTTCTTCTTCACCTTCTTATTAAAAATATTTTTAATATTTTTTNCATTTTGTATGACCTTGTGTTCTTGTGTGAGGGTTTGTTCAAGTGAGTATAGGCTCCCTTGGACTTCAGAAGAGGGTGTAGAATCTCCTGCAGCTGAAGTTACAGATAATTGGCAGCTGTATGGCATGTGTGCTTGAAATTAGACTCAGGTCCTCCTCAAGAGCAGTTAGTGCTCCTGAGTATTGTGATGCCTTTCTATACACTGATTGTTTGTTAAAACAAACAAACACACACTCACACTGTGTCTAATACACATGGCTTCTGTGATACTCCCAATTACAATGTCCGATCAGGGAGGGAAGCTCTTCCTCACTAAAACGGTTTCTCATGACATCACCCCAGGTTTTTTCTGATGTTTTGTGAGTTTCTAAGGCCAAAGACAATTTTTAGTTAATGACTTATCCCCTCTCATACCTAGAAGCAGATGCACCAACAACATTTCCAAGTTAACATCAGTAAAATACTGCAAGTATGTTAAAAATAGTTGTGGTTAGTGCTTGACTATATGTTTACCAGTCTCATTTTACAAATTTACAGATTTATTAACTATTCTCTTAAGATTTTGAAATTAGTTACTCCCATATTAAAGATTAAGACATGACTGTCAGTTTTACATCTGTACTGTGTTTGATATACAATGATTAAANATTATTTGGTCTAATAAATTGAGTGTAGATCTCTCTGCCTCGTTCTACTTGGTCTTCAGTCTTTTTCCAGGCATATCACAGTAGAGATGTGTGTGTGTGTGTGTGTGTGTGTGTGTCTGTCTGTCTGTCTGTCTGTCTGTGTGCTTCCCATGTGTGTGCCTGTTTCTGGATTGTCTTCATCTGCTGGGTGCTGCTGTCTGGCTTTGGAGAATATTGGAAAGGAATTTATGCACCAGCACAGGCTTCACAGCTGAATCTCTCTCTTGTTTTTCTTTCCACTCTATGNGGGGAGTTAATTTATTGAGAAAAGGAATCTTAGCAAGTTTTTTCATAGCATCTCCTTGGCAGCTTACCAGTGATGAATGCCAGTATGGTGAGCCTATGACAGTATCTTCAGTTTTCCTTTTTAACCTTTCTTTCTCTTCATTTTCTCCCTTCACTAAATTGATACTCACTAAACAAACTAAAATAAAAAGCATGTTGATGAATCAGAAGTGAGTTTAGCTTTAATAATTTACCATGTAATTTCATAGCAAGCCTTTTTAATGATGCTTAATTTTCTTAATGCTTTTAATCCTCTGTAAGAAAAATGTTGATAATGCTACACATTATTGTATTTGAGGGAGGGATATGCTCCTGCAAGTAATTGCTTAATTACTTTAGTGGATTGTGTGCTGCCGGCTTGATGTGCTGCTCCCATCTGTTTCCTTTAATTTATTGAATCGATGCCATTTGACAAAAGAGCAAACNGAAGTCACAGGAGAGGGAGAAGACAGGTCATAGGCCTGAGGCTCTGGGGGCAGGGAGGATANGTCACAGNCCCGAGGCATTTGGGGATGCACAATGCACCAGAAACTTAAGTCAGCAGCCCAATGTGTAAATCCCTAGCCTTCAATGCTGACTTCTGATGTTTTAATTCTTCCTCTTGTCAGTTATCCTCAAGTGTGTTTGGAAAGCCACAGCCCTCTCACTTACAAAATAGGAATAAGATTTCATTTAGCTTACATAAACTGGACATCTACAGGTTCAACATAGTCTTTAATAGGCTGGGAATGAAAGAGATCATGAATTAAAATAATTAATTACTCATCATTTTAAAGATTTTTTATTACTTGTGTATGTATGTATCCATCTGTGTATGCTACACGTGTGGAGGGACACTCAGGGCCAGGAGAGGGTGTCAAATGCCCTGGGACTGTAGTTAGAAGGGTTGTGACCACTCAAAGTGGGTACTGAAAAGTAAAGTCAGGTCCCTTGGATGAGCAGTAAGAATTCTTAACAGCTCAGTCATTCCTCCAGCCCCTTGGCATGAAAAACAGATTTCACAGCAAAATGTAAGGACAATTAATCTAAAATTCTTTAAGACATGCTCCCCATAAAAACAAAACAAAAAAACCTAAAGAAACAAAAACAAGCAAACAATAAATNTGACTTTAAAAAACTGAGCTAGAGAAATNCCTCAACCAGTAAGATAAATTACTTTTTTTTCCCCAGAGGCCAGAGTTTGATTCCCAACACCTATGTCCACCATTTCACACATATCTGTAATTCTCAATCCAGGGACTACAGATCCCTCTTATGGCCTCCTAGAACANAAGTAGATATACACACAAACAAAAATAAAAATATCTTAAATAGCTTGAAAAGGAAAATGACTTAACTTTTATCTTGTAGAATTTTCTTTATTAGTTATTCTAATATTTATAATTCATATGTTAGTCTGCATTATTGTTTTCTCTATTCCTCTATACCCTGTTTTATTATTCTTTGACACTAAAAGGAGAACTCTGTTTATTTCGAACTCACACACACACACACACACACACACACACACACACTCAATGTGACAAAGATTATAGATCCGCCACAGCAATATTTTTAATTTTTACTTTGAATTGTTACTAAAAGTGTGTTTGTTTTCATGTTATGAAATTTCAATTGGAAGTTTATATTAGTTTGCAAGATATATCTTAAAATGCTATTTATCTTAGTATCTCAGATCAGTATATATATATATATATACATATAATATATATGTATATACAGAACTATTATTTTATTAACAGAACTACATGTGGTGGTTTGAATGAGGACAGATTCATAGAGATATATATTTGAATGTTTGATCCTCAGGTGGTGGAACTGTTTCTGATGGAATAGGAGGTGTGGTTTTATTGGTGGAAGTGTGTTACTAGGAGCAAGCTTTGAGGCTTCAAATGCCTATGTCATTCACAGTGTGTCTCTCTCAACTTTTGGAATGTAGTCTAAAGATGTGGTCTCTCAGGTACTGTTCCTGTACCGTGATTGCCTGACTGCTGATACAGTCCCCACCATGATAGTCACAGACTTACTCTCTGCAACTGTAAGCCCCAATAAACTCTTTCATATTTAGATTGTGTTGGTCAATGTTTCTTTTCATAGAAATAAAAAAGTGACTGATACATATGTCATTGCAAGAATTTTACATAATAAATGCATATTTTGGGCCCTGGCAATCATTTTTAATGATGATGCCACAAGAAAATAGTTAGGTAAACAATGTGATTTGCCTTGATAGAACAAACAAAACAAAACAACAACAAAAACATTAATTGCTAAGTTTCCTTTATCAGAATAATAGTAGTGTGTTCCCCCCTATGCCCTACGACCTTTCTAGTCCTATATTCTCAGCCATTGTAGCAGTGTCAGGTATGGGTTACACTTCATGGAGTGGAGCTGAGTTCAATAAAAACAATGAAATTGGTTGCCTATTCTCATAGCATTGGTGGCACTATTTCATCAACATGTCTTGCATGGTGGTTGCTGTGATAGGTGGCAGGGTTTGTAACTGGATGGTATTGATTATTGCTTAATTACTCTTGGTATTGTGTTAAGAGACTTCCAGTACCGTGAAAATGCTAGTCAGTATAGGTGGAGAATCTAGCTGGGCACCAGCTCAATTTCTCCGTTCTCATTGACATAAGTAGGTGTCTTCAGCAATAGGAATTTATCTTCAAGCCTTGATAATAGCTTATGATNTTTGATGAGAGGGAGGTTAAGGTAACCCTTTATCTAACAACCTAACAGGATCTGACTCATTCCTTGCCCTGGAGGTTTTATTTGATACCATAAAATATCTCATGGATGCATTTTCTCCATTATAAGATGATTCCACTTAAATTCCTTTCATGGATACTCACATTTAGGAAGCTTCTACAGCAATAGAAGGTCATCAGTGTTGGATGTTCCTTCTCATATTCTCTCTTTCATGCTGCTTTGTCATCCCTAGAGCAATAAAATGACTTCTAATGACATATTGCTATCCCATAGATTAATGTAACACATAAAATTTATCGAGAAAGCTTCTTATTGCAGTAGATGGCAATTGGCACAGAACACCACAATGTCGAAAAAGTGTGGAAAAGGAAAGACTTTGGAGCACTAAGCCCNAAGTGTAAATTCTCCATCAAACCCCTCCTCCAAAAGCTCAGGTATCTCTGTGGAAGAGGAGACAGAAAGATTGTAAGAGCCAGAGGGAATAGATGACAATGAGAAAATGCATCATTCAGACAGAACAGGACTGACCCACTCAACTCAAAAATACTGTGACAGAATGAACAGGGCGTGCACAGGTTCAAACCAGTCAACATCCTAGCATGGATAGGAGGAAGNAGACACAAAATCCTACCCCTGACAATGAAACTGTTGGTAATTAATATCTGCCAAGAAAGGGAAGATCAGTTTTCTCCAGTGGAGTGTCCCTGAGTTTATCAACCACACTGTAGGGTAGGGCCTATGCCCAGNTGTAGATGGTCAACACAATACATACTTCATGCTTTTTTTTTTGTGGGGGTGCTTTTGTTATTTTTGGTATTTATCTTATAGGGTTTGGTTGTTGTTGTCATTGTCTGTTTGCTTTGATCTCTGCGTTTGGTAAGTATGAAAGAAAGGAAGATATGGGAGGATTTGGAAAAGGGGAAGAATGTGATTAAAATGTATTTTACATAAGACATAGGTATAGCTTCTGATGTTACTAGTCGACATATTTGGAAGAGAGCCAGGAGCAGTATATGATAGTGTTAGTGGGGAAGAAAGGAAAGAAGAAAATGGTGTAAGTATTCTATAATCTCAAAAACTAGAAGAATTAAAAAGCATATTGTATGTAGAATTATTCTTATATACAAATATTTTTAAAGTTTTAGTTTTGTCTCTTAAATATCATACAACTTGAAGGAGTTACACATAGAAAGAGCTTTTATCAAGTATAGTGGCACATGCTTAAAGTCTCAGCTCTTGGGAAGCTGAGGGAGCAAGATAGAGGTCCTATCCCACAAAGGATGGTGAGAAAGAAAGTAAGATGAGAGACAGAAATAGAGNCAGAAACNGAGAGACAGAAACTGATACTGGGGATGTAGCCCAGTGGTACAGAAATTCCCTAGCATTCAAGACCAAGAAGGTCAATTCTAGCCACTGCAAAGAGTTGCATTCATCATGAAAATTGGTTCCCACTAAATACTGAGGAAGCAAATGACTTTTGACATAACAAAATATTATATANGAATAATATCAATAAAAATATTAATATAAAAATTTTTGTATCAGCTATAAAAACTGAAAGAAAGTAGAGAATGTGAACAAGTGATGTGAACAAATGATTTCATGAGAAGACACCTAAATATTGCAATGCATTCCATCCATACTTAATCAAAAATATTATTAACCATACCATCATACAAAATAATTTCATTAAAACAATTAGCACATTACAAAATTATNTATAAGAATCAGATGGTATGGAAAGCTAGCCTTATTTCCTACTTACTGTATAATAACAATTATAATGAGAAAAAACAAGATAAAAATTAAACTATTTCAATATTTTTAACTCTTGAATGAAC
>LZPO01097369.1:24849-35621 GCA_001675575.1 Neotoma lepida | reverse complement strand
TTTCTATCATGTGAATTTCTGTTGATCAAACTTACATTTTGGATTTTAGTAACTGACTTCAGGATGCTGAAGCTATTGAAGAAGTTTAGGTCTATGCAGATCCTCACTCATGCTTTCTGATACTTTTGCTATATCTGAACCTATTTATGGACCATCACACAGCTGAATGTGTTCCAAAAAATACTTCTTAATATTATTGGTCTATTTTTAAAAAGGGCTTCTTTTCTATTTTCTTTGTATTTTAGACTTTAGGTAGTTTGAATATTAACTCCTTATTCTTATGCTTTGGCATACTTCTCTGATTCTTAGAGCATATTTTCAATTTATTAATTTNTTCTTTTGTTTGAGGAAACTTCATTAACATAAGCATCATGTTTGCCTGTAAAGACATTCTTTTGTATGTGATATNCATGTGCGCTTATATGGCAAGGTTTCCTTTGTTATTGTTTTTATTTTTCTGTTTTGTATTAGTTTTAAATACTTCCCTTTTGTATTTAACTTGTAGACCATTGGGTTGAATTTTTACATGAAATGAAATATAATCCTGCATCCACTGTTCTTTAGTGAGTATTCACTTATGACATCAATATTTAGCAAATTAAATATCTCTTCTNCCATTGTGTGTTCATAGTTTTCTCCATAAAGATCAGTTAATCAAATATGTGTGAATTTATTCCTGGACTTTCTATTCTGTTCTTCTGTTTGGATGTCAATACTGGATGCCTTCAATTACTTTATTTTCACACTTATTTTAAAGTCAGGAAATGTGAAACTTCATCTTGACATTATTTTTCTTGCTGGAGATTACTTTGGCTTATATAACCGCTTTGTGATTTTATATGAATTAATTTTTCATTTTTGTTTCTGTAGGTAATGTTGAATTTTCATAAAAAAAAATCTCAAACTTTATTGAGTGTAGGTAATTTTTTACTTTGAACATTTTAACAATGTTGATTTTCCCAATCCTGATCACAGGATATATTTTCATTTATCTGAGCCTTCTTAAATTTCATCAGCAGTGTTTTATAATTATCTTTTTACACAACTTCCTGATTTATGACTAAGTTTATTTTAGAAAACTTGATTATTTCTGATATTATTATGATTGCGGTAATTGTCATTTCCTGACTAAATATGTTACTGATCACTAGTTTGAGCCCAGAACCTTCTAAGCATTACCTTCTCTAATTTCTGTCCCTTTAAAATTTTAAGAAATTACTTTTGCTTTGGAATGTAATTGTTTTGTTGATCTATGCAAAATTAAAAATGTGTATTCTTTTATTGGATAACATATAATAAATATGAATCTGATCCTTTTGATTACGGTATAATTCATTGCAGTTGTTTTGTTACTTGAATTTTGCCTGCTAGATTTACATGTTACTAAAATACAGATATCAAATTCTCCAGCAACAATGTTGGTACCTGCACCTCCTTGCTATTCCATGACACTTCTCTGCATGTGGCTTGATACTCAGACATTCAGAATACATGATCTGAGTACATTTTCTGTCTTACTGGAGAGATAACCATTATGTCTGCATTCTGATAACTTCCATTAATATCAGATATATTCCATATGCAATTAAAATAACATTCTGGTTTGGTTCAGATAAGATATATATTTCATATTGTTTATTGACTAAGGATTTTATTTCTTCTTGATTTCTAAAGGATAATTTGGCCTGATATAAAATTCTATGTTGTTCTTTTTTTTCTTATTCTTTTTCTTTNCTTTATCTTATATTTTCATCTTCACTTTGACTCTTTAAATGTATTGGATCTTCTTAGCTTGGCTTCAAAATGTGAATTCAAAACAACTGTTATTAATTTACTCTATTGTTACTGTTTCTTCATTCTTNCTTCAATATTGTTTTTNTCAATTTCTTTGTCATTTATTTTAATACTATATATGCACACATATTCTTGGAAAAATGTGTTCTGCTTGATGCACCGTAATCTTAGTGGTGGGTTAATGTCTGTGATTAATTTGGGATAAAGTCTTACCAATTGGAAATTTAAGACTTTCACNCATATNCTCAAAGGACACTCCAGTCTCCCACTAGGAAACTTACTCAATTGTGTTCATTGCAGCTTTATAATAGCAAGAATTTCTAAACAACCAAGNCGTCCCTCAGGTGAAGATTGAATAAAGAAAATATGGTATATTTACACAATGAAGTGTTTAAAAAATGACATCATGAAATTTGCAGGCAAATGAATGCAACTAGAAAAATCATCCTGAGTGATATAACCCAGAACCAGAAAGACAAATATGGTATGTATTCACTTATAAGTCCANAGTAGCTGTTAAGTAAATGATAAGCAAGCTACAATCCACAGACCCCTAAAGGCTAGGTAAAAAGNAGGGCTATAGGGGGAACCAGGGATCTCCNTGGAAAGGGGAAATAGAATGGATTTTGTGGTTAGACTGTAGGCCATTGGAGACTGGATTGGGAGTGATCTGGTGGGTATGGGGTGTGGGGAGTGGGTGTGGGGAAAGAGTTTCAGGAGAGGGATCCATGTCCTACAGAGGCTGGAGGCCAGGAAACAAAGATTGGATAGTTCAGAGATCTAGGGTGGAACCAATCAGGANTGGAAAAAATAATCAGTGAAATTATTCCTAATTATATTCTGCTATATTCATAGATAATTGCTATGTCCAGTTGTCTTCAGGAAGGCTTCCTCCACCTAGTAGATGGTAGTGAGTGCAGAGACCCACAGCNAGACATTATGCAGAGAAAGAGAGTCTAAATTGGAGTTCTCCATGGTGTCCTTCCCCTAGGAGACCAGGGAGCCCCACAGAAGAACGTAAGGAAGAATTGTAGGAGTCAGAGGAGATGGATGACACCAGGAGAACACAGCCCATTGAATAAACTAAGAAGAGCTCACATGTGCTCACTGAGACTACAGCAGCAACCAGGGACCAGCATTTGTCTTCTCCAGGTCCTCTGCATATGTTATGGATGTTAGGTTGATGTTTTTGTGGTACTCCTAACCATGGGAGTAGGTGTATTCCTGGTTCTTTTGCCTGCTCTTGAGACTCTCTTTNACCAGGTGTTTTGCCCAACCTTGTTACAAGGCCTTTTGCCCTTTCTTATTGTATCTTGTTTTGTCCTGTTCAACTGTTGTCTCTTGGAGGCTGCTCTTTTCTGAAGAGGAAGTGGAGGGAGAGAGGATCTGGGGGAGGGGAGAGATGTGGGGCCCTAGGAGAAGAGGAAGGAGGGGAATCTGTGGTCAGGATGAAGTGTATGAAAGCAGAATATATTTTCAATAAAAAAGGAAAAGAATTAAGACTACCACTTTCCTCATTTTTTCTTTTGTTGTCATTACAGTTATGTATAAACTATAAATTTTATAATTACTTCTCAACTTAGAAATTTTCCCCCTTTCTTTGTTTCACTTTATTTACATCTGTTGTTTTCCTCTTAGCTTTTCAGTTCTGAAATTTTCTATCAGTTCTGACATTTTCTATTGAAAANTTAAATCTTACAGACATTTTTAGTTTAGCTGCTTATCATCAACTAAGACTCNCAAATGCTTTCATTACTGCTGTGCAATGGCTTTGAATCCTGTATTAATCATATATATTTTTTATTTCTTATATTTTTACTTTCCCTGTTTGTATTATATTTGAGTTTGAACTGAATCTTACTTTTCTGTTGCAAAATGCAAGATTTCTCTGTACATTTACATGTCTTTGTAGGTGAAAGTTTTATCCAGTCCAGCCCAGCTCCTGCGGCGACTCAGACCCAAGTATACACACAGAGGCTTATATTATTTTTAAACTATGGCCATGGCAGATTTCTAGCTAGCTAGCTCTTACATCTTAAATTAACCCATTTCTGTAAANCTATGTTGCCAAGTGTTCTGTGGCTTTACCTGTCTACCACTACAAGCTGCTCTCTGGACAGCGGGATGGTGTATGCTTAGCTCTGCTTTCTTCTCCTCTCTCCCCAGTTAGAATGTCCCGCCTAACCTTATTCTGCCTCACCATTGGCCAAACAGCTTTATTTATCAACCAATCAGAGCAACACATATTCACAGCATACAGAACAATATCCNCATCATGTCTTCTACTTTTGTATTGAGAGTTAAACATTAGGTGCAAACCTCATTTTAGTCCTTCATTTTTGATTGTTTTCCTATTCTCTCTAGTTCTCTTGGTCTTTTCCTTGATGTGAGTTTTGTGCACCTCTCATCTACAGCTCCTCTTATCTTTTCAGTAGCCATGAGAAAGTGAAGAGAATTATGTAGGAGGAGGGTATGCTAAAGTGCTGTGGAACCTATCATTTGGTGAGCTTACATATCTGTATTTAATCTTCAGAACTCACTTTTAGGAATTTTTTATCTTCTTTCATGACTGAAGAGGAATGGAGTTGTTGAATTAGCCATTTGTAGTGAGAAGAGTGCTTTACTTTTGATACTACCTTGGGTTTGTTAAGATTCCCAGCAAAGCAAACTGTCATGTGCTTCAGCTTCATATACAGTAATATCCCAGCAGAGCATGCTGTCTGCTCTATGTGGAGCACTATCCAAGAGCAGCATGCTGTCCACAGTTCCTGTTTCATACAAATTTTTGGATACTTATGGATTTTCTAAATATTCACATTTCTTTCCTGTTTCACTTTATTAAAATAGACTTTTTTTCTCACATAATATATCATAATTATAATTTTCCCCCTCCTTAATCCCCCCAAGAGAGCAGCAATGAACATGGTTGAACAAGTGTCTTGTGGTAGGATTTGGCATCTTTTGCATATGTTAAAAATGGAATAGTGGGAACTTGCGGTAGATTGATTCCCAGCTTCCTGAGGAACTGGCACACTGATTTCCAATGTGGTTGTACAAGTTTGCACACGCACCACCAATGGATGCACATCCTTCCCAGCCTGAGCTGTGATTTATTTTATTGATCTTAGACATTATGATGGGTGTAAGATGGAGTCTTTAAGTAATTTTGATTTCCATTTCCCTGATGACTAAGAATACTGAGCATTTCTTCAAGTGTTTTCAGCCATTTGAGTTTCTCTTTTGAGAATTCTCTGTTTAGATGTGCACCCCTTTTTAAAATTGGGTTATTTGTTTTCTTGATAACTAAATTTTTGAGTTCTTCAGATACTTTGAGTATTAGCCTCCTGTCATGTGTATAGTTGATAAAAATCTTTCCCCATTCTGTAAACAGTAATTTTGTCCAAATGACAGTGTCCTTTGCTTTGTAGAAGCTTCTCAGTTTCAGAAGGTCCCATTTATTAATTGTAGATCTTAGTGTCTGTGCTAATGATGTTGAGACCACAAAGTCATCTCCNGTGNTATNGAGTTCAAGACTGTTCCCCACTATCTCTTGTATTAAGTTTTACATTTACATTTTCCTGGTTTTACATTTAGGTCTTTGATCCATTTGGAGTCGAGTTTTGTGCAGGGTAATAAGTACAGATCTTTTACATGAAGCAATCTATTAGCCCAGTACCATTTGTTAAAGATGCTTTCTTTTTTTTTCCAGTGTCTGTTTCTCACTTCTTTATCAAAAATCAGGTGTCTATATGTGTGGGGATTTATTTCTGTGTCCTCAATTTCATTCCATTGATCAATGTATCTATTTTTCTATCAACCCCATGCTTTTTTTTTAATTAATATAGCTCCATAGGGAAATCACGGAATTTGTTCCTCCAGCAGTTCTTTTATTCCAGATTGCTTTAGCTATGTTATTTTTTGTTTGTTTGTTTTTGTTTGTTTGTGTGTTTCCATATGAATATGAAATTTTTCTGTTCAAAAGATGGGAAGAAATGTGTTATGTTNTAATGGGGATTATATTGAATCTAAAATGGCCATTTTCCCTATGTTAGTCCTACCAATTCATGAGCATGGAGATATTTCCATCTTTTGATACCTTCTTCAATTTCTTTCTCCAATGTCTTGAAATTCTTATTGTACAAGTCTTTCACTTTCTTGGTTAGAGTTATACTAAGATATTTTATATTATTTGAGTATATTATGAAGGTGTTGTTTTTTTACTCCTTTCTCAGTTGATTTGTCATTTGGATATACAAGGTCTAATGATTTTCCTGAGTTAGCTTTGTGGCCAGATAATTTGCTTAAAGTCTGTATGAGCTGTAGGAGTTTCCTGATGGAATTTTTAAGGTCACATATACATATACATACATACATACATACATACATACATATATATGTGTGTGTGTATACATACCACACACATGTATATACATATATATGTCACATATAATCTATAGTATCATCTGCATATAATGATACTTTGTCTGCTTTCTAATTTGTTTCCCCTTGATCTCCTTCATTTGTCTTATTGCTCTAGTTAAGAGCTCAAATACTATACTGAGTAGACATGGAGAGACTGGACAATTCTCTCTTGTTACTGATTTTAGTGAAATTGCTTTGAGTTTCTCTCCNTAACTTTTAACATGAAGAGATGTTTGATTTTTGTCAAAGCCCTTTTCTGTATCTAATGAGATGATCATTTGNTTTTTTTCTTTCAGTTTATTTATATGAATTATATATATTTTTATTTATATGATGGATTACATCTATTGACATAAGTGAGATTGGTCTGTATTTCTCTTTCTTTTTTGGTTGTTTATGTGGTTTGGGTATCAGGGTAACTTTAGTCTCTATTTCTATCTGATTCTGATTTAATTATAGTAAGTGCTATAAAGTTGTCTGTTTGAAGTACCTTCATTGTGTCCCATANTTTTGGATATGTATTATATTCATTTTAATTCATTTCTAGAAAGTCTTTAATTTATTTCTTAATTTATGTCTTGACCCACTTTTCATTATGAGGGTTTGCTCATGATCTTTGTTTCTCATAAGAAATTCTTTGGTTTTAGNTTTTCCCACTTTTTCTCCTAGAATGATATAATAATGTCGCCATTATGTTCTGTCTCTATCATAGCTGAAGCTAAGATTGTCAATTTCCCCACTATTTTAGTTTTTAAAACATTTGTTTTCTTAATTTTAAAATTTTTGTATGTTTGTGCCTGTGTGTAGTTATGTGCATGTGAGTTCAGCTGCCTAAAGAGGAGGAAAAAAAATCCAAAAAACTAAAAAGAAAAAAGTGTTGTATGCCCCTGAAGTTGGAGTTACAGCTGGTAGAGGGCTGGCGGAAGTGGGTATCAAGTTAAAATAATAATGAAAGAAGGCTTACAATGAGAAAAACAGATAAATAAAACTAAAGAAAGGCTCCTTGATATTCAGTAATCCTTGTGGTCTTCCTTCAAGAGAATAGAAATAAAATGAAAATACCCTTTTCTGTAATAGTTTAATTCTCATAGCTCCAATTTAATTTATTNATCATAAGAAAAAATTTTATTAGAAATTATCAGAGCCCCTTNCAAAATACTCACTTTTTCAAGTTTCCAATGTTGCTTTTCCTTGATTCGTTTTGTAAAATGGTCCCTACTGATGACTTTTACAAAAAATAAACAGATTTGATGTAATGAAGATATTCTTTACAGTCATTCTGAAGGATTAGCAAAGTACTATTGTTCATCCTGCTTTGCTTAAACTATATATCAGAAAAATAAACAATGATGTGGCATGTATAAGAGAATCTACGCAGATAATGTAATATAGCAATTAATCCCTCAGAAATGCCTCTTAATTAAATATTATTTATAAATTTGCAATTGTATATGCCTTAACTATTATTAAAATTTTTTAAAAATAGAACTGCAAGTATATTCATATTCTATTATAGAGTTTAATCAAATCAAATATTCTTATATTATGTTTAGTTAGAAATAATTACTATATAAAATGAAACAGTATAAAAAAGAGAGAAATGTCTCCTAATTGTACAGCATGTTAAGTTTAAGCAGTATATTTTTACATTTCGTTTTATCATCACAACAAACTCANGAACTGACTANATTATTATTCTACATATTTAATCCTGGCATAGAAACAGGTGGAGTTGTGGAAGGAGACACATTAAAGTATCCAGAACCTCCATAGCCAAGTCNAGGATGCTGATCCACTGTAACTTCTAAATCTCAAGAAGATAAAATTTGAGACAAGATAAAAACTGTCTTTATTTGTGGGTATTTTATTGTATCAGGTAATGCTAAGAATACATGAAGGAATGATAAGAAAAAGACAATACTGAAGCGCAGTATTAAAAGGATACTCTTGCAGAACTCCAGGAACTTGGGTGTGAGAATCTACATATAGGTGACAATTGTGTAGATTGATCTACTTGTNAGACTCCTAGNGGTGGAANCAGGGCCTGTCTCTGNTGCTTTGGCTGGCTTCCAGGAACCTATTCCTCATACTGGGTTGCCTTCCCCAGCTTTAATACAAGGGGAGAAGCTTAGGCATAACTCAACTTGATGTCCCATGATTTGGCCCTTTCTGAACAGAAACAGGAGAAGGGGATTGAGAGGAGTGGAGGGAGGTGAGAGTAGGAATGGGAATGGGAGGAGAGAAAAGAGGGGATCTGTGGTTGAGATGTAACATAAATGGATGAATTTTAATAACAATAATAATAATAATAATAATAATAATAATAATAATGATAATAATGATAATAATAATAATGAAACACACCTAGAGAAACATTCTGGCCAGCATCAACACTGGTTGTTTGAATGTCCCTTTCCCTCCCTATCTCACTCTTCTTATCACCCCTCCTATTACTACTCTTGTTCATTCTCCTCCTCTTCTTCTTTCTTTTGATCCAGTATCTGTCCACAGTTCTGACTTTCTTCATTAGTTATTAAAATTGTAGATCTTAGTGTCTGTGCTAATGATGTTGAGACCACAAAGTCATCTCCCGTGATATCGAGTTCAAGACTGTTCCCCACTATCTCTTGTATTAAGTTTTACATTTACATTTTCCTGGTTTTACATTTAGGTCTTTGATCCATTTGGAGTCGAGTTTTGTGCAGGGTAATAAGTACAGATCTTTTACATGAAGCAATCTATTAGCCCAGTACCACTTGTTAAAGATGNTTTCTTTTTTTTTCAATGTCTGTTTCTCACTTCTTTATCAAAAATCAGGTGTCTATATGTGTGGGGATTTATTTCTGTGCCCTCAATTTCATTCCATTGATCAATGTGTCTATATGGACAATGTGGACCACTCATTCAATGTGGACCACTCATTAAAGCTGATAATTAATTATACTCAAATACAAAAAAACCCCAAATTATATTATAGATATTGAAATGATAGTGATGATTCAAAATTATTTTATAAGCTATAAATATGGACTAAGTTGTGAGTTTTCTGTGTTCTCAGCATAATTATTATTATTATTGAATTCCAAAATTTAAGCTGAAGTTCAACATGAGCATTAAGCATTATATTAGTTATCTCTTGCTTCATAAAATCTGTCCTCAAATTGAGTAGTCCAACATAGCAAACATTTTTTTATATATTATAACAGGGTTCAATTAAGCTTCTTCATGTAATTCTCTAAAGAGAGAAAGGAGTGGGTTTAGTTTAAGGGAGCCACCATTTTTCAGGTTGTAATTGTCATCAAATTGTCCTTGTTAATTCTCTANCTTGAAGAGATTAGTGTGGAAGCACTGAACAATATATGCAAGGAGCATGAGACAGTCAGCTGAGCCTTACCCAGACAGTAGGTTACATTTGTCAAAAGCTTCGTGGTGGTGGCTTCCATACTAGGATTTGATTCTGTAAAGGAGCCTTAGAATTTAGGTGGCATAAGTAAAATAGAATGTCTTCAAAAATTNGATTTTGTTTTCTTTGAGTATTGAAAATTAAAGATAATTTGATAAATGACAAAGATATGGACCAGTTGTGGTAGTGCACACCTTTAATCCTACATTTTTCAGGTAGAGGCAGACAGGCAGCCATGAATTTGAGGACAACCTGGTCCAATATCATGTTTGTGTCAGCCAGGATGACATAATGAGATGCTGGTTTTTTTTTCCAGTTTACATGAATCCCAGATGATATAACTACTAGGTAAAAATAATATATGTGGAATATTTTATAAAACTATAAGAAAGCAATGTAAAATATTAGAAAGGAGTTCACTATTTATTGTGTCCTGATCTTATTCTATATAAGGATGTAGCTAACTTTCATCTGTACTGAGTTTCATGGCTACAGGTCAATTGCCTAGAGTGCTTAATCAGGAATCAATACTGATTATAGCCTTTCTCTTGAAACTGAAATTGAGACTCAACAATTGGTAGTCAGAAAATAAGAGTATTGTCAATAATTGGAAGTCAGAAAACAAGAGTATTGCCAATAAAAAAAAACTGGCAAAGGAAAAATATGAAGAAATATAAGAAATACATTATCTAATGATTTCAGAGTATCTGAAACAGTGTAGAGAATGAGCTGTGGAATATTTAGGGGCTACTGTGGAAATGGTGTGGTGCAAGCCCCTGGAGCTTTGAGGAAACCAGTGCTTATCAGGTACCTTCTTTCAGACCTGTAATTCAGGACCTGAGTGAAGAGAGTGCGAAGAGATCTTGTCTATTCCACTATTCTTCACTAGGTTAAAAACTCCCTATAGCTCTTGAATTTTAGTTCACTTTCAATGTGTTTAAGTCTAGAACAAATTCCTGGTCACAGTCTTTGCTACAGTGTATGACCCCTGCTTTAGTTAGGATTCCTGTGAAACATCATGACCAAAGCTGCTTTGGGAGGAAAGAGTTCATTTGGCTTACCTATCCCAGTCTGTTGAGAGAAGCTAGACAGGCACTCAGACAGGGTAGGAACCTGGAGGCAAGAACTGAAGCATAGGCCATAGAGGAGTGCT
>LZPO01097368.1:95844-107012 GCA_001675575.1 Neotoma lepida | reverse complement strand
GGTCTAAGAGGCATTAATTCTGCCTCACTATTGTTACTCAGCTCTTAGTAAAGTCTTTGAATGTGAATATGTACTAATTGTGTTTCTAAAAATCATATGAATTCCAGAATTCTGTATATTTAAGGATGGGCTGTAAACTTGAAAAGACCCATAGCTCCTTTATTTCTTTAAAACAGAACAGAAGTTACATTAGCAAACCTTTTCCGTTTCACCATTGTGCCAAGCTAATCATGTGAACTGAAACACAGATAAGGAAACATATNTGTTCCCGTTTCTGAACTCAACATCAGATGTTGCTTTCAAGATTTTTCCTGCCCCAATTTGTGAAAAACCATGTTAGCCCAAGGAGTAAAATTATGATAGACTAAAGTTTTAAATTTTCTATTTCATAATTAAGCCATGATTATAGGAAACATGTCTAATACATGATCCATAGACCAAAATCTATCTCAATAACAGTCTTATACATGCAATGCTCACAATAGACCAAAGTACACATACCTCTGCAGTACAGCTTGGTGAACCAATGAGTTTTATCAGGATTACTTAAAGAAATATGGGTGAGGGGCTACTTACAAGAGCAGGAATGACTCAGTCACCTTCATCATCAAAGCTCACACCAGCATGTGTGACAGACAGCTCACAAAACTGGGAACTCGGAGCACATGGCTACAGCCTGAAGGCAGCTCAACAGGTTGGAAAGTGTCTTTTCCAGGTGCACAGTTAGTCTGAACCTCTTTCAGGCAGCTTCGCTCATCCTTTATCTTTCTAGGGAGTTCTAGTCTTTGCTTCTTTCAGGCTGCTTGTCTGCTTTCTGTTTCTTCTATATGGCTGGGCTTGTTTGAGAATCTTCTTTTCAGCTTGGCTTGTCTGAGAGTGACTCTCGGCTTTTACTGTATATTTGATCTGGGGGAGGTAAGGTCCTAGTGAATCTAGTCAGTTTCAGGGACTTCCTGAAACTATCTTGAGTTATTTACTTTCTGCCTTAGTGAGCTTCCCTGCAGAACAGATTGTTTCAATCTCTGAGGAAACTGCTACACAACTGGTACTCTATAGTGGAGATCTAAGATAGACACATGTAAAATTTATAAAGAAAGCAAACATGGAAAGATTGGAGTATTGCACAGTAAAACAGCACTAGATGACTTACATTGCTGTTCCTTCATTGGCCATGCTTATGGTCACATGTAATACATGGGATCCCAGATAAAATGATGAAAGGCAAGCAATATGGACACAGAGTTACTGTTCTCCATGGCAAAACCTCACACAGTTACTCCTCTTGAACATCAGAAGTGACTGGATTTCTACCCTCTACCTTTTTCTTCTAGCACCCACACTTCTCCTAATCACACTTTTGTGCCTTTGCTTCCTGGGACCCCAGGTACCACCCTATCAACTCTTTTCTTTCCATTGCTCCTTACTCACAATGCTCTTGTTCATTCTTCTTGCTGAATATCTTGCCATCTGTTTGACCATCTTTTCCTTTTCTAGTCTCACTCCTCATGTCTGAAGCTGACTTCCTCATTATCTTCACCAGCATTTTCAGTCCCCTGTCTGCTTTTACTAGTCTTTACCACATTTTTAAAATATTTTAAATTGATTATTAGATTATTCTTCCAAAAGAAGAATACCAATCATATCCCTATCTTATTGAACATCCTTTATTGCCTCCCCAGTCCCCAGTTAATTAAGCAAAATTTTGTCAGCTTGTCAATTTGTGCCTTTTATAGTAGTTCCTAATCACACTATCTAATGAATGTAAATTCTATTTATGCACAAATTACAATAGATCTCTCCCCTAGAGAGAGTATTTCTTGAATTTCTGCTTCTGATTATCTAACTTTGTTTTATGTTATTTTATTTTTCGGGGAAAGGCTTTCAGTTTGTTAGATTGAATGTTTTCTGAAGATTGTTGCAATGCCCCAACAGCGGAATAGGACTTTGATCTCTCTAGTTTTCATTCTTGACTATGAGAATCAAAGAATGGAACTGACAAGACAGTGTTCTTCTGAATGGGTGGAGAAACGCAGGAAATGGTATGCAAAGTTAGACTACTGCTGAAAATAATAAAAAGATGGAGGAGACCGACAATCACCATACNATAATAATTTTGGTCCCCATCACACACATATGCCAGCTGCACACAACACTTGGCTTCCTACAACTTCTTACATTCTAGTTTCCACTTGTCATCCCCCAGTGCATAAAAAGCCCATCCAGAGAGCCTGACCACTGTTCCGTCATAAGAACATCAGTACCTGTGCTGAGAGATGCCTGCCAAGGATGAGTCCTGCCTCCTAGCCATCAGATGAGTGGAGCCAGAGGTTTTTGCTTAAANATATTTCTCATCCATGCCTCTCCTCCTGAAATGACATCATCCTATTTCTGCCTGTTAGAGGCCTGTCATTCAAGCTCCTTATCTCACACCAGCCACNTTCTGATGCCTGACAAGTTCTTTAATAACTGGATGATCAGAATCTGCGGGAAAGAAGCATTCCTGATTACCTTGAGTAGCATACATAATTCAAGACTGATTTTCCCAAGTGAATCCAAAGGGGTGGCAAGTACTTCCATCTGTCAGGTAAAATAAGACCACCACATGGAAGCAGTGTAAAGGAAATTTATAACTCATCTCATCTTCATGCATTAAAGACATGATCCCTGACAAACTTTAAACATCTTGAAATATACATCACTTGAAATGTCTACTCCAGGCACATAAAAGGATACCAATAATACCTCAATTTCCATAACCGTAAGTAGGTATTATACAGAATATAAGTGAATGGTAAGTGTATAGAATATGAAAATATTCACCAAGGAAGGTTACAATAAAACTTTTCACTTAGGGAAAATAGCAACAGGTACTTTCTTTAATCACATTTTTCCATAGCTGAGACTTGAGAGCCCCACTATGCAGTATTCGGAATGGTCTGGAAACCTTACTAAAGCCATACTTAATTTTTTTCCTTCATATATTAGGATGTGATTCATCCTAATGTGATTCAAATGTGATTCAAAGCTTCAAAACCATAAATTTTGCTTTCCTTCCTTCTTATACTTCTCTGCTAACATCTGTTTTCTCATTTGCTCCCTCTCACCTGCTTTGAAATTAAACATAAATATTAAAAATTATACTTATTAGCTCACATACTGCAGTAAGTTGGGGTCCTCCTATANTTTTACTGATGACAGTAGAAGAATGAGGATCTAATGATAGATTTTTGTTACTTTTCTTTTTTCCCTCCTGCTTCATTTACATTCCTGAGCTTTTTGCTCATCACAGAAAGTCATTAAGAAAGGGTTCTTTTCATTCTTTTAAAATTTACTTTCATTTAATTAAATTTTTTCATTGTAATAGACAAGACATTTTTATACAAGCACATAACTTTAGGCTGAGCACACTTTACCCTAAGCCCATACCCTCCCCTTTCTCCACCCACCCCTCCCAATTATCCTTTATCTTTCTATTTTTGATATAACCAAGGCATTTTGTGCTTCATTTCATAAAATATTGTATAAAACTTCATATCTACCTCTTCAACTTCAAGCACCTATGGATTTGTTTCCTGAAGAATTTCATTGTCCTTCCTGAAGAGAATTCTGGAGAATTTCTTTTTCCATTTGAAAAACATCCCAGAGGAATTTAGCAAACAGGCCTTACGTCACACTGATGTGTTAATATGAGTTCTGTATGGTGATTTCAAGATTGTCATTTCATCTTGGAAACTGTGAGTAGGAAAAGATCATGTCTCTTGGGCTTGACTGCATGTTTCTCAACCAAGGGCCATAAGATGAAAACTTAGTGCTTATTAGAAAATAAAATGCAACGCCATTGAGGATATTTAATGATATCAAACATGTGTGC
Organism: Neotoma lepida; assembly: GCA_001675575.1. Classification (NCBI taxonomy): domain Eukaryota; kingdom Metazoa; phylum Chordata; class Mammalia; order Rodentia; family Cricetidae; genus Neotoma; species Neotoma lepida. The sequence continues at coordinate 103,141 of LZPO01097368.1, read as the reverse complement.
GGTTTGTTGCTATGATAAGGGTCCTTGTTCTAGAGACTGTCCACTGCAATGACTAGATAGTTCAGCTTACTGGGACATATCTTAAAGCATGAGGGAAATGACAATTGCTTTCAAAAGAATGAGCCAAGGTCAGCACACATCATTCACCTCCTTAGGTTGTTGTCAAATTGTAATCGTTCAGTCATTTGTGGAAAATTTCACGTTACCATAAAGGACCAGAGAATTCCAACATAGTTACTAAGTAGCATTTAATGTGTTAAAAATAGCCCAGATATTTATTTATCCATTCATGTCTCTTAAAAGGTGAAGAGTGGAAGAAGAAGGGCATTTCTGTAAGGCTGACCAATGCTTCAGCCCTGACATGGTATGTGAATGAACCACTTGGTTTTTGAAATCTCCATTTTAAGGAGTTACTGTAAAGATTAAAGATCACAGAGAAAGTGTCTAGCTGTAGGTACTGGCACATTAGTAGATACAATCCTTTTTATTTGATTGATTTTCTGATGTGTGTGCATGTATGAGTAGGTGCATGTTTGGGTCGGAGCATGTTTGGGTGGGTGCGTGAGTGTGTGTGCACATCTTCACTTGTGTGCACATCTTCATGTGTGTGCACATCTTTGCATGTGTGCATGTGAGTTTGGGGGGGGCGTGCATGTGCACATGAATGCATGCATGTGTGTGGGCCTGAGGTTAATCTTGGGTTAAGCCTGAGCCTAGGGATCCAGCTGTTCTGGCTTCCCTGGCACTGGGATTACAGGCACACGCTACNATGCTTTGTGTTTTACGTGGGTAGAGATTGAACTGAAGTCCATAGTTCACTGACTAAAGGATCTTTCCAGTCCTTAAATACAATTGTGTTTATTAGTTCACAGATTGCATTTTCTAAGCCAACACTTAGTGCAGACGATCAGCTCCACGTCGTCAGAGGAAAGGAACATTGAGAACTCACACACTAGTTCACTCTAGTTCCAGCCTACATGCACATATTCAACTGTTTCACTCACAGTGACCCTGCCAATCTTAGAACGTTAGAATTCCCTGCTTAATAATTTCCCAAGCTGAGGGAAAAAAAGAGACAACCATTTTTTCACTATGGGTGCTTTCTCCTTAGCACACTAGGAAAGATACAGTGTTAACATTTGCTAATATTGCCAATATTCTGGAAAAAGATGCTAAGTATTAATTATGAACAGTTACAAAATAGAATACTTCTTGATTTAACCTTGCTTTTAATGAATTCAAAGAGGGAGGAAGTGAACAGCAGAAAGGAAGCTGTATTTTGGCGAGCTCTGAAACATGGCAACATTCTTCTTTCATGGTTTTCCATGCATTTCAGTCTCTGGACAGCTTCTCAATTACAGCTTGTTAATGCAGGCTTCAAAGCAATTCTGCCATTCAGCTGACCTTCGTCAGTCAGTCTTCAGTCAATANTGTATGAATTCCCAAGAAAGGAAGGATTCTGAGTGAGAGGCCCATTTTCATTTTCCTCAGTAAGATGCTTGATCCTGAGAGCCTGTCATTCCATCAGGAGGCCCTGCTAATGGCCTTTCCTTTTGAGTCCTCTGCAACTGTTTCTAGAGTTCTGAAGAGGCTTGAGTTGACTCCCTCCCATCTGCCAACCAATATCACAGCTCTTCCTCCGGTACCAGATGAAACTCTTTCAGTCCGGAAGCTTTCCAGATTAATACCAGACCCTTAATCTCATACCACTCCCGAACCACTGTTTCTCAACTTCATAAATGTGTGTATTATTTGGGCTGAACTGAACCAAATTGTATTCTTCCCCAAATTGAAGGATAACACTCAATTATAAGATCATAGGGTATTCAAATTCAAAGGGTTTTTTGAGGTTTAACTCAACCACCTTATTTTTCAGATTAAAATAAATCAAAACAAAAGCCCAGTAAAGGAAAACTGTCGTAGTACAGAGGAAGGCAGTAGAATCTGAGATAGGATGAGAAATCTGGATGAGAAAACCTGGAGCTATGTCTGGCTCAGCAGAGCCCTAGCTGTGTGGACTCCAGCAGGTCACNGGCTATTTCTGTTCCTTGGTTTGTTAGTCTGCAAACTGCAGCATTGCTGACATTCTTCAGAACAAATATAAAAGGCCTGGTAAATTTAAATAACTGTTACCTGCCATAAGGTCACAGCTGACACATGGCAGACTGGAACTAGAACGCCAAATGCTGGAGTCCAAATCCAGTGTCTCTCCTTTCAACCTGGGCGATTGGGTAGTTAATTCAACTGCCACATTTCCTCAGAGCATTCCCAAGCGTGCTGGCCTCCTGAGAACNCCNTAAACATCCTTNGAGGGTGGCTGCTTCCCAGACAGATTGGAATTCTTTTGAGACAGGCAGGTAGGAGGGATTTTGTTATTGTTTCTTGCCTTGGGGAAAAGATCCCATCAGTAAAGCAGCAATAAAAATGTTACTTCTATTAAGGAGAAATGATTAACACTCCTTTNGTCAGGCAATATTTCCCCACCCATTTCTAAATCTGGCCTCACAGGAACTAAGCCACACAGATGTAGAACCAGAAACCTAAAAAAAATAGAAATAAATTGATTTGGTGAGTAGATGTGGTTGAAATCTTTCATCTGGTTTGTCTCAGCTGGAAGTTATACAAATTTGAGTAAAGTTGAAAATCAAAGCAAAATATTATAAATCTAAAGCCAAGAGTATCAAAGCTTCAGGAAAACCGAGGAGACCGAACCAAGGTAAACTAAAGTGCTAGGTGCTACACATCTTTCCTGAGAGCGAAGCTCTGGCAGGAAGATACATTCACCTTGTAAGAAAGGACTAAGCCCTTCTAATTAATTACCACCCTCNTGTTTGCTTTTCCCGCATCAGTGAGCAGGAATGATTAAAGCACACGTTGCTCTGAGACTCAGACAGGAAGGCGTGAGCCGGAGCTGCAAGATGGTGCTAAGTGTGCCCACCCTGTGTCCAATCCAGCCTTCTCATGAATTGCAGTTTTCTGAAGCATAAGTACTTACACAGCCTGCCAATGGGTGCACCGCATATCTGTGGTGGTTACTTGAAAACAGTAGTTCCACATGGAAAGTCAATCAGCATAGCAATGAGACACATGGTTGTTCTGAGAGAGAATCTTAACCATGCAGGTCTGGGAATTCCNTGGTGATTTGTTTGAGCCCATAGAAATAAGACATTTTCCATCAGAACAATATGTGAGATAGGGCATGNGACTTGACTGAATAATGGATAAAAGGAAGGGCTAGTGGGTGGGATTGAGCAGAATGAAGTATTTTTTATAAGCTCCAGAATGAAAAAATGAAAATATACCCTGTTACAGAATCTAACCCTATAGAATCTTTGAGGCTGAGTCAACAGGTTCTTTTGATTGAAATTTTAACAAAGAAGTGATTAACCTGTTAAAATCCACTAGCGAGGGTAGAACATGGTGGCATACAATTGTAATCCCAGCAGTGTAGAGAATCTTCAGTTTAAGTCCACCCTTAGTAACATAGTGAGTTCAAGGCCAGCCTAGACATCATGTAGACCAGGTCTCAAGCAACCAAACCTAACAAACACCAATAACTCACAGTGACACTTAAACTATATTGTCACAGACTATGTTTTGAAAGTTTCTATATGGTGAAGACCAAAGAGGTGGCTTGGCAATTCAGAACATTGGTACTCTTGAAGAGAACCTGGGTTCAGGCAGTACATGTTCAAAGTTGTTTTTATTCAGACCAATTATTGGTCAACATCATGGAAATTAGCACTAATAGAGAAACAGTCATTGTCACAGGTACCACTGTGGCTACAGTAGAAAATGGAGGGTTATCTCAGCTATTACCAGATTACTTAGCTAGACAATTATGTTCTCAAAATAGAAAGTAATATTATAATATACAGCACATAAACTGCTCTCAGAACACATTCATCACCACCACCATCATGTGTGCATGCATGTGTGTGTGCATGCGTATGTGTGTGTGCATGTGCATGTGTGTGTGCGTTCCTGCATGTGTGTGTGTTCCTGCATGTGTGTGTTCGTGCATGTGTGCGTGCGTGTGTGCGTGTGTGCATGTGTGTTCACGCATGTGTGTGTGTGTGTGTGTGTGTGTGCACGTGTGTGTTCATATGGGTGAATCTGCCTGTGGATTCCAAAAGTTGATGTCAGCAGTCTTCCTCAGTTGTTCCTCACTTTACTTTTTTGGGATAGGATCTCTCACTAACCCGATGCTTGATGATTTCACTAGACTGCCTGGTCACCAATCCTAAACCATGGGATCTTCCTGTTTTCACATCCCCAACCCTGAAATCACAGGCATGCACCACACTACACAGATCTTTTACACAGGTGCTGGGAGTTCTCCTTGCATGGCAAGCACTANGCTGACATAGTCATCTCCCTTGTCCCATATTNGCATTTCTTATTTCTTAATATCCACTTCAAGATAGTGATCTGAAAATATGCTTCAGTATTCCACTCTACATCACTCAGGTATCATTATGACAGCAATTCATTCCAGACTTTAAAGGAAGAAATTTAATTCAGCTGAGTTACCACATGGAAAGGCAGAGAAAGGAAACAGGAAATGAAGANACAGCCTGTCCTTTCAGCCAGCTCCAGGGTGAAGAAGAATGTCTGTCTCCTCTATAGAGAGCACATGAAAACATTTAATATCTAAACAGCACTGTCTTACAGAAGGAAGAGTCTAGGTAATTGTATTGTTTTGTGACTAAAATTAGTATTATTAAAAATATCTAGTGTTTCTTCAACAACTTACTCTAGGATTAAGTCAGTTGATGATATAACAGTGTTTAAAAACAATTTTAGCCATGAAAAATTATAATAATTTTCATTCAGACTAGAAAATCCAGTTTAATTTAGTGATGGCCTGGTATAGTGGTGCATACCTTTAATCTCTGCACTGGAGAGGCAGAAGCAGGAGGATATCTGTGAGTTCAAGGCCAGCCTGGTCTATGTAGCAGGTTCCATGCCAGCCAGGGCTCCATAGTGAGATCATGTCTCAAAAAATTAAAAAGTAAACAAACAAAGCCTCAAATTATCCTTAAATTGGAATTAAATATACAAAGTATTTTTGAAAATAATGCATTTTGAAAAATCTTGCTCCACAAGTAAGTGAAAACAGAATATTAAGTTTAGATGTAAAAGAACATTTATCTATTTGGAAGGTGTCAGATCCAAGTACCAGAGGGTTATGGTGAAGCAAATATGTCCCGGCTCATACAATTGTTAGATGAGCTACATTGAGAAGGCTTCAGTGATGGCTGGCACAGGAACAGGATAAGGTTCCAGCAATTCCTCAGTTCCATTTCTGCCTAGGCTTCCATCATGGCGATGAAACAGCTGCCATTACTTCAGGTGTCATCTGTAAACACCACACTATCCAGAGCAGNGCATGGGCTTTGTCTTCCTCCCACTGTAAGAGAAACTCCTGCATTTCTCTCTGCATTAACCTGAGCCAGTCACTGATGTCAGATGAGCTTGAGGTCCTGCTTCATTTCCTTCTCAATTAATTCTCCAAGTTCAGCTTGGAACAGGTGACATCATATCAGAGTCCACACCTGGAGCCAGAAATAGATCCAAACCCATTCAAACCACACATCTACCATAGAGCTGTGAGAAATTGATCCCAGATGTAACCCCCTTTGCCCTTAGGAAGGCAGAAAGAAAGAATAATTAACTAGTAAGCTGCTAAAAAAAGCTACTTCCAAGATGAACATTTTATGCCTACCATGGAGATTAAAAACAAAAACAAAACAAAAATACTTAGAATCTGAAGATTTCCTGAGATACNGAGAAACAAAAGGCACAGAAGTTAAAGTTATTAACCAAACACAGTAAAAGAAAGGCAGTATCGATCAAATGTGTGTGACCATAGCAGAGACATTGCAGTGGTCTGAAGAANCGTCCTTCATAGTTGGAACATTTGAGCACTTAGCCTCTAGGATCAGTGGTTCTCAACCTTCCTAATGCTGTGACCTTTGAATACAGTTCCCCATGTTGTGGTCACTCCAGCCATAAAATTATTTCATTGCAATAGCATAATTGTAATATTGTTATTGCTGTGTATCTGGTANGCAGGATATCTGATATGTGGCCCCTTTGGGAGTTGTGACCCACAGGTTGAGAACCACTGCCCTAGATGNTGGTGCTGTTTGGGGAGGTATAGGTGATACTGACTTGCTGGAGGAAGTATGTCACTGGGGGTGGGCTTTGAGACTTAAAAGCATTCACCGCTCCCAGTTTGCTCTCTCTGCTTCATGCTTGCAGTCAAGATGTGAGCTCACAGCTTCCTGCTTGTGCTTCCATACCTGGTTCCTGCTGCCATGTGTTCCCCATTGTTAATGACTCTAACCTTCTGGAGCCATAGCCAAAATGATCTTTCTTTTGTAGGTTGTGTTAGAAACAGAAAATAACTAATACAGCCATTAAATTTAAAATTTTAGAGGTGTGAAGCAAAAACACACACAGACTGAAATATGTATATACATATATATGTGTGTGTGTGTGTGTGTGTGTGTGTGTTTTATATTATTCTTAAAAAGCCTCAAATTAAGGCAAGGAAAAAAGGGGGAACCTTTCTGTTAGTAAAACCATCAAAACCCCATACATTAGAAATTCCACTTGAACAATTATTGTGCCTAGCTAGAACTATAGAATTAACATTTCCTTGCAAAAATGGTTTGAGAGGCCTTAGCTGGAGTATAATGCCATGTTTAGGTCAGTTGTTACTTCAGAAAGACATGGCTACTGGACATAGATTAATAGGAGTGCCTGAGGGTGAGACTGAGGAGCAGAGTGTAAGGAAAGGTAAAGGGAGACAAGTCATCGGAGGAGCTATTGTTCTCCGTAAGTTCTAATTAAGAACGTGATGCTGGGGACCTCAGACATGAAGTTGGATATCTGCTTCACCTAGGATCAGATGGATCTCCGATAGGCACATAATGACATGTGTTTGATAAGATGTATTAATATACACGTATATTAATACTTGGATTATAATCCAAGTGTCATCCAGGCTCTCTTCTGAGACCTTGGGAAAGGTTAGTAAACCGAAGAGACCAAGGGATGAACTTCCTGGGTTTTTAGTCATCATTTACATCTCTCAGTAAACACTGTTGCAACTTTAGAGTTCTCTTCTTTTGAAATGCAGACAATCCAAGGAAACCTTAACTTCCTAGAGGCCAGAAAATAAATTTATTTGTTTTGGTTGCAATTCTGAGTTTAATTAATGAAGTATATCTTAAACAAACATGTATTATACTAAATATAAGCTTTGGAAATTGAGATAAAAGATGAT
>LZPO01097368.1:61017-72560 GCA_001675575.1 Neotoma lepida | reverse complement strand
GCCATGCAAAAACATAGCTAGAAGGCAACCTTATCTGCAGACTAAGGAGCCCTTAGGTGAAACCACTAACACCGTGATCTGGGACTTTCAACCTCCAGAACTATAACGAAACTAATTTCTGTGATTTAATCCAGCCCGCCTGTGGTATTTTGTTATGGTAGTCAATCCATGGTTGTTAGGAGGGGCTAACCATTTGTAAATGTACATACTTTAGCATTTGAAATGCCTTGTGTCATATAATCACCTTCATATCTGTAATATGAAGAGAAGAAAATTTGTAGGTTGCATGTAAATATGTCATAAATATGACAAGAATTCTTGAATCATTGCATTGAAAACAATGTAAGGTAAATCCAACCATAATAGNCCGGTATTTGCTCACATGTGTAATTCATAAGTATTCAAGATGCTTATGGTTAGATATTCACTACTTCAAGGACACAACCAACAGAGCTCTCCAGACTATTTGTTGTTACTTTGTATATCATATTATTGCTAGCCTATTGTAAAACTAGACAGCATCAAATTAAATATCACAACTTGGAAACAAAACCCAAGGGAAATAAACCTGTCTTTGACACATTGTATTTTAAAACACAAAGCATAGTAAAAACAAGTACTTGCAGGGATAAAATCTCACTTACGTGAATTTCTGTGCATTGTTACTAGGGAACCTAAGATTCTCATTCCAGACATTATAGTTTTGTTGTGATTTCCCTTCAATAAACCAGACTTGTATGACTCCATCTGTGCATTTATTATGTTTTGACTGTACTGATTCTGTTTCTAACATATCTTATGATAGCTTAGGCCTAGTGTTTTTGTTCGTTTGTACTTCTTAAAGTGCTTTCCTAAACAAAACATTCAAAGCAATGAAGAAACCAGGTTATGAAGCTTTAGACCTGAAAAAAAATTAGTTATTGACACATGTAGAATGTGCTTTAGAATTAATTGATTCTCTCCAAGGTTTTTTCTTAGTCATAGTTTGCATATTAATTGTATCCTGTACAAGGTACCTAGAAGGTTTTCTACCTTCATGGTCATGTAGAGAAGGAGTTTTGATCACTTGCTGCTTTCTGTTTTCCTTCAGAAAATACACTGAATTGAAGGGACTTTTGCAGGAGTTCCCTTTAGAACAAGTGGGAAGTTGAAAGGCAGACAAAATGTGGTCATAACTCTTCCCTCACACTCAGCATAGACTGGGGTTAGCTTCTGACCACTATGTCTGATAGAAGCTGAGGTGCGAAGAGCAGTGGAAAAACCCCATGCACTTCACAGATACTGTGCTTGGGGTAGAGGCTGGCAGAATCCCAACCTCTTTTAGGGTGATTCTGATTCTACCTCCTGAGATCTGTAAGACTACTTCTATGTGTGTATAAGATACACTGGATATAAGACTATATGTGTTTTATATATCTTAATATTTTCATTCTTTCCCACCTCCAAGGATCTCCATCTTTCCACTGGGACACAGGTCTTGACCTCAAGCTCCATATCCCAGAGTTCTCGCCAGGCTTCTAATTGATTCCACACTGAATCTGTAGACTGACCTTGGGTTTTTACTCTTTACACCTTTTATTACTCTCAGCAAAAGTGAAATAATGAACTTCTGAGATTTCCAACCTGACACAAGTCTTTAAACCAGGCTGTAGAATAACACTATTGGGCACAATATAAGACTGAGGTCACAGATGTAATTCAAAGTTCTTAAAACCAGACTTTACTTAACAAGAATATACCCTGCTTGCTAATTCATGGAGGATAATAGTTTTTAAAGTTCCGACAGTCTAAATTAGTTTGTTCCAAGCATCTAGAACAACACTAAACCATAACTTTAAGATTTTATTTCTTAAATTCAACAACGAGCTAAAATAAAATTAATGGAAGTGCAAACAGGCATTACAGATGATTGCTCCTGAGTAACACCATTTAATCCCAGAGCTTGCAGGTTCATTGTCAAAGATTATACTCTATTAACACACATACAAAACAAAACAACAACAACAAAAAAATACAAAACAAAAAACCCCACCATGATATTGCTATGTTGTGGCCAGGGAGAAAAAGCTAATTTTCTGTGGAATAATCCTCTTGTACACTGTGAAGATTTGTCACTCAAATTGGTTTAATAAAATGCTAGCAAGTGCCTTTGCCAACTGAACCATCTCTCTCACCCTTGCTTTTATAAATTATCCCTCTGAACTGCTCTTACTTTTATATTTCTTTATCAATGCATAACATTCATGTTCTTTCTTTCACTGAAAACACAGGGTCCCTTTTGTAAGATATGAGTTTCATAGACTCAGAAAGTCCGGTCTTTTGTGCTTATTTTATGGCTTCCACTTTAGTGTTCTTATGGGATTCCTGAGTGTATGAATGAGTGGGTCTCTGACTCTTGTGCCCTCTCTTGGTCTCTTTTCCTTTGGTTGGTCTGTCTTGTCCACCTTCAATGTGATTTTTTTTTAGTCTTATTTTATTTTGTTATATTTTAAATAAAAGAGTTAATCCAGTTGGATTGGCTAAAGGACAACCCACCAAGAAGGGGGGTCCATCTTAAGCCATGCTAAGGATAGGAGGAATACTTAGCCCTTTAATGTACCTTTTCTTCCCAGAATTTCTTCCCCTTATACAATCCTTATAAGCCCCTGTGAGGATCTCATGGATCTGCCTACTTTTCTGAGTTCTTTTCTTCTTTCTTCTTTTCTATCTCTTCCTTTTAGATGCTAGCCAGAGCCCAAGCATGCTTTTTCTAGTCCTTATGGAAATCCCCCTGCCAATGTGGTGGCTTGCCAATCCTGTGCCTCATATCCATGTTAACTAACTCAAACGTCATGACATTTGTCCTTCTTTTCTCCATTCTCCTCCTCCAGACAGCTGCCAAGATTTACAGCTTGTCTGCTTTGGAGTTTTCCTTTTAAATTTTAATAAAATTATTCTTTAGCTTCTGTTTGAGTTTGTTCTTAAATTCTTTTATTACTGAAACTTAGNACCCCAAGAGGTGACTCTGACTTTCCTGGTAATGTATAATGACTCCCCCCAGATTTCCAGTAACACTTTCTTTGTCACTCATGTTTTTATTATTTAAGATAATAAAATTTGTTACTAGAATGTTTTTAAGTCTACAGTAAAATTGAGTATAGAGAGACTCAGCATAGCATCGTGGTTCCCTCCCACCGCATCCACAACACCATCATTATAGTAGCAGATTTGTTATAGTCCATGAACCACTAAATCACCATTATCACCCCAAATACAAAGTTTATGTTGCCAGAGGGCATCTTTTGTTTTTTTCTGTGACATAATGTCAAGGTACTGTTTGGTCTAAAATGGCAGTGCTGGTGGCAATGTCTTAATTAGACTCTGGACAGGTAAACAGGATTGTTATTGGGTAAACAGAAACCTAAAGGCAGGTTTCTGTTTACCAAAGAAGTAGATCTCTTANGGCAGATTTCTGTTTACCAGGAACCTGTTTACCAGATGCCCTTGCCCCAAAGGTCAACTGCCCTGGGCAAGGGCATCTACTTCAGAAGAGCCTGTGTCAACCCGAAGACCCCCCCACCTTGCTGATTGTCATAGAAAATCTGCTTGCTTTCTCACCAGTTTGCTTCCCTCTGTGTCCTCAGCTCTTCACAGGGGATAGCATTAACAGTTTAATCCCCAATACTCATTTCCTTCTATCCGTGTCCGGTTCAATGGCTTCACTGTCTCCGTTGCAAGGATAAATGAAAAAGAGAGGTGAAGTGGGAACCTTTGGTTGGGCCCTGCCAAGGTATGCCACTAAGCAAACACACCACAGGCAATAAGAGTTAGTGCAAGAGGTTTATTGGAGGAGGGGGAAAGCGAAAGCGTGAAAGGCCATGTTGGAGTGGGGAGTGAAAGGCCATGTTGGAGTAGGGACTTGAAAGAGGCAGACAAGAGGAAGAAGAGAAACAAGAGAAAATAAAAGGCGAGAGAGGAAAGAAGAGACAAAGAGGACCAAGAGGCAAGAGCGACGAGAGGCAAGAGAGATGAGAGACAAGAGAGCGAGCTGTGGTCTGGCGGGCACTTTTAAAGGGTGCACATGTCACATAGCTGACGTAGAAAGGCACCTGACTGTAGGTGATAACATAACTGCTTTGACAGCAGAGGCAGGCTGCTGCGCGGGCGGGGGTGGGGGGGTGGGGGACACACTAACACCCCTTCTTACAGATACCTTGTGACAACGAAACGGAACAAAAGATAGGAAAGCAGCAGTGAAAATACAGATTTATTAAAAGTGTCAGTGAGTGCACAGAGTGCACTTCCCAGAACGGGCACTCGTGAGTTCTGTTCTGGAGTTTATGAATTGATGCAGGAGAGACCAATCCCCAGGGTGGGAATGGATCCTTAAAGTAAGTGACAAGTGCAGCTTATTGATGACCGATCTCTCTCCTCTCTCTCTCTCTCTCTCTCTCTCTCTCTCTCTCTCTCTCTCTCTCTCTCTCTCTCTCTCTCTCTCTCGGGGTGCACCTCCAAATTTTAAGTATATACATGACCTGTCATGCATGCACATGTGTAGAAGAATTGCTGAACGGTCCTATTAAATAGAAAACACGGAGCCAGATATAGGGGTGAAAACCTGAGAGATCAGGGAAATAGGAAAAGCCACGAGCTAACCTTACCTCACCGACACCTCAGTCTCCAAAGAGAGCTCCTTCCTGTATACCCACGCCTATATTCCTTTCTGTTCTGCCCACTCATTTGCTCTCTCAGCCCAGCTACATCACTTCTTCTTCCTGCCCAGCTCTGCCACTTCCTGTACAGACCTCCAGACCTCTATGGTTAGTGCTGGGATTAAAGGTGTGTGTCACCACGCTTGGCTCTATTCCCCAGTGTGGCCTTGAACTCACAGAGATCCAGACAGATAGATCCGCGCCTCCCAAGTGATAGGATTGAAGGCGTGTGCTACATTGCCTGACTTCTATGTTTACTTACAGTGGCTGGCTTTTTCCTCTGATCCTCAGGTAAGTTTTACTGGGGGACATAGTATATTGAGGGACAAAATACATCACCACATTCCCCCTTTTTTGTCTAAAATAAAAAAAATTTATAAGTAATATAAGAAAACTATATACAATTAGTACAATAACTATATACGATATATACAAGCAATAAATACATTAATGTCTAGTCCATTTACATTTGACAAATTCAGCAAAAATATTCTATTATCTATCTTATTTTGGTGAGTCCAAAATGTACCTAACTCACTTTCTATCCAAACTCATATTACCAACAGAAAACTATCTTATGATGTCTTTCAAATTTATACACTTTACACTTCTTTAGTGAATTTCTTTTCTGAATTTCTTAAGGAAAAATATAAGTACAACTATCTAATCTTCAACTCCCTCAGAGACCTGAGAAGGAAATAATATTATTACCTTGTAAAACAGGGAGTGCAAACAAGTGACTTCCAAAAAATGTGAGTTATGACAGAAACAGCCAGCTGCCTGAACAGTCACTTGAAGTTTCTCTGCTACTTTGGGGTTTCATCTTCAGCCTACAAGCTTAGCATATCTGACAGACTTATTTGTGAAGCAGGATGTACTCAAGGCCTACAGCTCGACCCCACATTCAGTGCAAGTATTCTATGTACCAGATAAACTCAAATTCCACCAAGGTCATGTCATGATTCAGGATTTTAAATCTGGAAATTGCTGTTTTCTTTGGAATTCAGCTTCCCATTCTTCTCGGCTTGTGGGTGGCTTCATCTCTTTAATAAATGCCAGTCTACCATTGAGAGGCCAGACTCTGTCAGCCTAGTTACTCCTCCAAGAATAACTGGTCCAGCTACTGTTCCACTGTATACCAGGAGCCATTGGCCAACTGCCTGCTCAGCTGCCTTCAAAGGAAGGGACACTGTACCTTTTCGAGATTGCAAAACCACTTCAGTGATGGTGCCATATTGTCTTGACCCTGTCTCTTATACACATCTAGATGTGTATAAGAGACAGGTGTGTGTGTGTGTGTGTGTGTGTGTGTGCCATGCTTGTCCATTTTGGACAGCATACTGACAGCAGCTGATTCGAGGGCACTTTCTTGCCCAGTGGCTACCTTTTGCCACAGTGAAAGTAAACTCCATGTGGAGGTTCTTCAATGTCCATATATTCTCTGAATTAGATTGATGCTGCCAGGAGCAGACATGTCTCATAGTCATAAAAAAAAGAAAAGATCTATGTTATTAAAACATCTTAAATGCCATATTCTGCAGATCTTTTTGGGTTTGAAGGGTTTGAAGATGACCTCTCTATCTAAAATATATTTCTGCTTGATATTGAAAACATACCTAATATGACTACAAGTTCAATTGTAATGACTATCTACTAACTTACATTTCTTTATATCCTAATAGTTGGTAATAATAACTTTCAAGGATTAGCAAATTGCATTACATTGTTAAATGAACTGTATAGGTACAATATCTTGAACAAGATTAGAAATATACATACAGTATTTTCTAACAATCAATCTCAAATTTGTATCATTATACATAATTTGTATACAATATACAAAAATCCAATCCAATGTAAAATATTTAGAACTAGTAGTTGCTTTCTAAAAGTAGATTCAATAATCTACCTTTTTATCTTATCATATCTATATAAATCAATCCCAAATAGGTAGCAATAAATATAATTTTATACAATATACAAAAATCCAATCCAATGTAATATATTTAAAACTAGTAGTTGCCTTTTAAAAGTAGATTCAATAATCTACCTTTTTATCTATATCTTATCTATATCTTCTCCTTTTTCTTTTCAGAGTAGATTCTATAATCTACCTCTTATCTCTGTCCTTCTTTCTTTCTTTTTTCTTTTCAAACAAGAACCTTAAATCTAATCTCCTTTGTTTAGCATTTTCCCTGAACATTAAAAATAGCAACTTGTAACCAACCATCTAAAACAACGACAATTATCCAAAACCCANAGAAAGAACAAAAACCACCCAGCCCACCTCTTGGGAATGTGGGCGTCGTGTTCTTAAAATTACTTCCTGCTGTTTGAGAAGGCATCTTTAGGGGACCTGAAAAGAAAAATTTTGGNTTAATTGTCAAGTCCTGGGAGAGGTAGCTATATCATTTGTTGTCCAGTCTCTGCATAATGCAAAAGTGCAGGGCTCATCTCAAGTCCTTGTTCCAGTAGTCTGTGAAGCTGGATCATCTCAGCTAACCATCTCGGAATTGCCCTGAGGAGCTGGTAGTAAAGCTGATCTTTGGGTGATGTTTGTCAGCTTAGTGGTATTATTACTGTCCATGTAGAATCGTGGCTGTGGGACCTCATCATCTTTTTGGAGACTTCAAAGTCACTGTTAGGCATGGCATGATTCCCTGCAGAAAACTGATACAGACTCAAACACAAAAACATGTGCAGGCAGCTAGATGAAGCCTTTTTTCTTGAATTAGTTAGTACTCTATATGACCATTAATATCATGACAAAATTTAATATATATATGTATATTAATCTTGTAAATTTTGATATAAAATTTATACCTTAAGAAAAGTTTAAAGAATCAAAATAGAACCAAAGAATTATGAGATCAGTGGCAATAGAATAGTCCTTGAATTTTGGTTTTCTTCTGTCTCATATCAGATGGTTCTTCTGACATGATACAGAGATTTTGCATTTTCCTTTTAACAAATATGCTTGGGTTTAGCAAAGGAGAGAGCATTCTCTAAGTCCAAAGCCCACTTTAGTTTTTATTTAAACTGGGAATACATAAAGACCATTTGTGTTAAGTGTCTGTCGTGAAGAGTAGAAACAAACATTTAGGAAGACTTATGAAATGTTCTATGTGATATACCAATAGACCATTTTACTCTTTTTCTTGGGGCATTTATTCTGGATGATTTGTCCTTTTTCTAAGATGTCTCATTTGTCCAGTGTTCTTCAGATTCCTTAGCCTTCATTCTTCTGAAAGACAAAAACAAAAACCCTTCCCCAAGTCTAACTTTGGAGAGGTTCCCTTTTGGCAAGTTATATCTGATTAAATGAAAAGCATTTGTTAGTGGTATAAGTTAGTTTAAATTGGATGGTCATGCTGGTTGATGAACTATCACCTCTTCTAATTAAGAGGTTTCTCTTGTTCAAATCAAACTTTTATCAATTATGATGGTATCCATAGCTTTTCTTCTCCTGTAGAAACAAAAGCAAATCCTTGTCCCCAATGTAACACATATCCTGGTTTCCATTCTGAGGTCAGCACATCTTTAAAGGATATAGGCTGATTTAATTCTGTGGTTTTTTTCTATTATCCAATGTCTCTCCACAGCTGTTGTTCCTTTCTCTTTAGAACTAAGAAAATTCAAAGTTAGTAGAGGATTATGTAATCTATTTCTGGGAGGGGTTTGTTACCCCTTTCTGTTCACTTAGCATATGCTACAGAGGTCAATTTGATCTTTCTATGACNACTTGGCCTGTAGGATTATGTGGTATACATGTAATATGCTTAATATTTAATAAGCAAAAAACTGTTTCATTTTTACCAGGGACATACTCTGGAGCATTGTCAGTTTTAATTTGTGCAGATATACCCATGATGGCCATAACTTCTAGCAAATGTGTGATTATAGAATCAGCCTTTTTGAAAATCAGAGGAGATGCCCACCGAAATCCTGAATAAGTATCAATGGTGTGGTGTACATATTTCAATTTTCCAAATTCTGCCAAGTGAAACACATCCATCTGCCAGATTTCATTCCTCTGAATACGCTTTGAGTTATATCCTGCTGGTAGTGGAGTCTGATTATAAAAAGAACAAGTAGGACAATTCCTTACAATTTCCTTGGCTTGTTGACAGAGTATGGAAAAAATTCCCTTCTTAAACCCTTTCTATTGACATGGTTTTTTAAATGAAATTCTTAGGATTCCAGCACATTTCCTATCAATAGTTAACAATCTCATCATGACGTTGTGCTAGAGGGCCTGGCAGAACCATATGGGATCTGATGTGAGTTATATATAAGGGATGCTTCCTAAAATTGATTGTATCTTGTGACTGAATAAATAACAAAGTTAATTCTGACTCATCAGGGATAAATTCTACAGTATCAATATATAGGACGACTCTTTCAGCATACTGAGAGTAAGGAACTATTTTGAGAGGTTGTGAAAAGTCCGTTAACACCAACAGAATAGCATCCAATTCTGACTTTTGAAATGAATTATAACGATTATGAACCACTTTACTTACATTTTCTGATTTACAAATCAGAAAACCTGCCTTTCCTTGTTTGTTTGCATCTGTATAAAATGTAAGGGCTCCAGATATGGGTGTTTCCCATACAATTCAAGGCAGGATCCAATCAGCTCTCATTATAAGTTGAATTCTATCATTTTGGGATATTTGCTGTTAATCTCTCCCAAAAAATTACCACAAGCTCTTTGCCAAAGTTCACTTTCTGCCCATAATTTGTCAATGTCATCCTTAGTTAAAGGTACTACAATTTCTGCTGGGTCTATTCCTGCTAATTGATGAAGTCTCAATTTTCCTTTTAAAATTAAATCAGATCGTTTCCACATAAGTTTTTAATTTTTTACTCTGTTTATTTGGTAGAAATATCCATTCAATTCCAATATACTATCTTCCCTCTGCATTAAAATTCCTGTATGAGGTGCTTAGAGGGTAAAATAAGCAATATGCAGTCAAGCTTTGGATCCACATAATCCAGATGTGCATCCTGTACTTTCTTTGCCCCTAAAACAAATTCTCTCTCAGTTTTAGCTGATAAGTCTCTTGTACTATTCAAGTCCTTGTCACCTTCTAAGGTTTTGAACAAAGTACTCAGATCATGATTTTTTACCCCAATAACAGTCCATAGATGGGAAGTGTCTCTGAATACTTTTTGAAAGTCATTAAGAGTCTGTAATCTATCTCTCCTAATTTGCACCTTTTAGGGTATAATTTTTTGTAGACCTATTTTATATCCTAAATAATTAATAGAATCTCCTCTTTGCATCTTTTCAGGAGCAATTTGTAATCCCCAACAAGGCAAAATTTTCTTCTTCAAACATTTTTTCTAAAGTATCTGCATTTGAATCAGCTAGAACTTTGTGAATTAAACTCCCTTTTCCAGGAAATATGGCCAGCCATTGATAAATGACTTGTCATAAATGTCATCATATGAACTAGTCTGGATATTATAAAAAGATGAAAAAAAGCATTTGCTTGTTTATGAATTGGGGACCCTTGTACATTTTTGGCAGAGTAAACATTGATACAACCATCATGAGACACAGTGTGGAGATTTCTCAAAACGTGAAACCATGTCTGCTCTGTGATCCAGCCATGCCAACGTTCTAGACACAACAAAGGAAAGGAGGTCAGGATGCCAAAGAGACCTCTGTACTGCCTCATTTATCCAAGACCTATTGATGACAGCCAGGCTATGGAGTCAACCAGCATGCAGCGAGGGGTGAATTGATACAGCACAGTACAGGACCCCTCATGAAACCCAAAACAGACCTGCCTGATGGCCCATGTTGGCCATGAGTTTCTTGTGACAGTGATTTGGTTGCAAGGGGCCAGCNCTCCTGTCATTTTGGAAGCCTCTCAGTCTCTCGTTCACATGAGAGCACAGAGCATCCCTTGTCCCTTGAAGGAAGCTCTGCCCCCTCAACAGGATATGAATGGCAAGGCAGAAATACAAGTTGAGAGGAGAACCAGATTACAGGCTACACAAAGGCAGTGCCTTTTGATTAGGAGTCAGGGCCCCTGTGAACATTTCCACATCCAGGGATAAGGATCTTTTTGATGATGCTGAGATAGGACAACTGCAGAGAAAGTTGGGGGTATTTCAAAATGAATCAAAACCTAATCCTTTGACAATGTGTCTGCCCTACACCCACATATCTGTTAAAGAAGAATGTAATTACATCTTATAATTCAGGAGGTACAAACCTGTCATCACAGTACCCAGGATTCTGAGCAGGAGTATCAGGAGTTGTATGTCAACCTAGGCTACACAGCAAGACCCTGTCTCATAAAAAGAAAGGGGAGAGGAGTACTGAGACACATGGTCAACTTGAGTCAACCGGAAGGATATTATGCTAAGAAAAATTACCCTTAAAAGAGAGAAATGCTACATATGTGGAGCCTAAAACAAAATACTCCATTAGTGATAATAGCAGGATGGAGAGATGTTTCTAGGATGTAGACTAAGCAGTATGTAGGAGGAAGAGGACAGAGATCTAATGCACAGGACAAAGACCAAAGTACATCATGGAGAATTAGTGCTGCTCTCACCACAGGGAGAAATGGTGCATTCAGAAGATAGACATGCTGACAATTCCACTACCAGAATATTTATATAGATATAAATCAGGACACCGAAAAATTCCTGCGGGCAGGCTCACCCTCCAAAGGACTCCATTGGGCCCTGCAATCTACAAAACCCACGCCCCAACCCCTACCCATTCCCCCCGCCTCTCGAACACAGAGGCTTCCTGAGACTCCAATACAGCTCTCATTGGACCAAGAGGTGAGTGTCTCTTCCCGACCTAGAGAGTCCTGCCTCTAGGAC
>LZPO01097368.1:41352-52254 GCA_001675575.1 Neotoma lepida | reverse complement strand
CTGAGGATCTCACTGTGCATGGACGGTCCTCTGAGGCCTGTTTTCCTAATGATCGCAGCACTCCGTGGATCCTCGTTTACAGGATTTCTGAGTCCCACAGAGTGCTTCACTTACTGGCACAATTGTGGCACCACCCACCATCATGAACCTACCTACAAGGGAGAGTCAGNAGGATCANGAGTCTGTCAGACCTGCCTCCCAGAATCCCTTCTCAGTCCTCAGGGTCCAGGTGATCTGNGAAGGGTNTGGCATGCCCCCTCCTCCCCAGTCTTCATCTGCAGACACAGNAACACTTTCCCCTAGTTTCAGCCTGTGATATGGACACAGCTTCCCACTGGCACAAGCCATCTGAACTTCCTACCTGGNTCTCTCCCACGCCTGCCTTCATCCTTAGCACACTGCTCTCCACTGTCCGGTGTCAGCTTCGAGGCAGCTCAGTGCCTCCAACAGCACTTGAAACAGACACAAGAAAGGGGCCTCTTAGGAGAACTATGCAGGAGTTCTGCTTGGCTCTGCTGGCCCTGTGCTGGACTGGGCCCTCAATCTGATTCCTCCTGAGTGTCCGCCCCATTGCTCTCTTCACCAACCCTTCTCTTCATCCTTGCCCAGCCTCAGGTCACTATCCTCTGCTGTCTATGTACATCTAGGTCAAGTTTCTCAGGAAAGATGCTGTGGGATTTGCTTTCTGGTGTGATAATATATTATTACCAACCCCTAAAATGGGTATGTGTGTAATCTGTTTATTGAAAGGCCTATCATTTAGTCCAGGAAACAGCTTAGTGAGTAAAGGCACTTGATGCTAAGCCTGGGGACCTTAATCCATTCCCTAGGACCCACATGGTATAAAGACAGAACTGACTCCTGCAAGTTAACTTCCACACACATAGAGTAAATAAATATTTTTTCTTTAAAGAAAAAAACATCATAAAAAATGGCCTAGGTACAGAAGTGCATTGTAGCCTCTCNACCTACCTGCTACCTAGGCTGCCTCCATGGCCCTTTAAGCTCACAGGCAGGATTTTGTTGCTGGCTAGGCACTCCCTCTCTTCTGTTGGTAGGCANCAACATTAACTCAGGCCTTTCATAAAACTATTCCTTAGGCTCTTCCAAACCCGCTTTCTAAAGTGGGCCCTGGGTGTATCTGGCACCTGCCGCTGAGGTGTCTCTGGGGTGTTTCTGGGGAGGATGGGCTGAGATCTTTTTCTTGTACAGTGAGACCATTATCCTGGACCTCCTTGCTGTGGAATAGAGGTGATCTATCCTGTGAGGTCATGTTGTTCTTTGAATCAGCTGTAGTCACACTGTGGTGCTGCCCCTTGAGGTCCTCCTGAGTTGCAGTTTGTGGGAGAGATGAGCTGATGTTTTCACCTGGTGTGTTGGTGTCTTTGCTCTGAACTTCCTCCATAGAGGTGTGATGAGATAAAACATCCTGTGAGGACGCCTTGTTCTTCGAATTGTTTGGGCCAGCTTTGGACACATCCAGGGATAACTGTTTGAAATAAGCTGCCGGTGCTGAAGACGCTCTGGTATATATTGTATCGGAGGTAATGCTCTCTGTATTCCCCCAGATGCTGTTCATGAAGTGATCCTCATATACATGCTGGGGCCGATTCTGTGAATGGGGCTGTTTTCTCGTTAGGGCAGTTCAGGGTGGGAGGCATACTGGACCTCGTTCTACACTCTTTGTCATTCTCAGGACTTGCATGTAGATTGGGCAAAATGAAGGTGGGAAGGGTAGGGACAGTAGATCCTCTCTTCATAGTCACTTTTGGTATCGTGGGAGGCCCTCTATGGTTCAAGGTTAGACCTGACTGCTTGTGCTTAAGGTTTTTTATAAAGTTAATCCCCCAGGGTAACTGTTGCCTAAGAATCAAATAGGTGGCCATCACCTCATCAAACTTTTTGTCCTGTAAAGCTTCACTTATCTCTTGTTGCTTGTACCCCATGACCCCCATGATGACCATGACAGTGGGGTCTGGGTAGCTGTTGTAGTAGTCACCATCATTGTCGTCATCGTCATCGTCATTGTTCTCTCTAAAGGAATTGGGAGAATCTTCACCGTCATGCTTTAGCCATTGAAAGCCCAAAATGTCTTCTATTATTGGTCTTTCTCCAGGGTTTACAGTTAACAAATTAGCAATCAGGTCCCAAAGCTCTGGCGACAGCTTGAATTTAATAGAGTANTTTCCTGCCAAGATCCTGTCCTTTAGTCCTTCATAGGTACTTCTTGAAATGACAGGTACCCTGTTGACATAAAATAAAATAGAGTACAACTCCCAAGCTCCAGATGTCAATTGCAAGGTTGTTGTAGCCTTTACCTTCAAGTAGNTCTGGGACCCAATATGGAAAGGTCCCATAGAAATATGATATAGCTTCTGCCCCATGGTAAGCATGATGTTCAACCCAAAATCACTGAGTTTTATGTTTCCTTTGCTGTCCAATAAAATGTTTTCGGGCCTTAGGTCCCTGTGCTCAATCCCTTTCCTGTGTCAATACTAGAGGGCACAGATGATTTGTTTAAATAGTTTACGGGACTCCTCCTCTGGTAAGTGGCCAAACTCCACATTCCTGTCCATTAGCTCCCCCCNAAAAAAAAAAAAGGCCTAGATACAGAAGTGCATTGGAGTCTCTCCACCTACCTGCTACCTCGGCTGCCTCCAGGGCCCTTTTATGCTCAGAGGCAGGATTTTGTTGCTGGCTAGGTTCTCCCTCTCTTCTGTTGGGGGACGGCAGCAACACAAACTTCTCAGGCCTTTCATAAACCTATTGCATAGGCTCTTCCAAACCCACTTTCTCAAGGGGACTCTGGATGCAGTCTGGCACCTGTCACTGAGGTGTCCCTGGGGTGTTTCTGGGGAGGATGGGTTGAGGTCTTTTTCTTGTCTGGCGGGACCCTCATCCTGGATCTCCTTGCTGTGGAATAGAGGTGATCTATCCTGTGAGGTAATGTTCTTCTTTGAATCAGTTGTAGTCACGCTGTGGGGCTGCCACTTGAGGTCCTCCTGAGGNGCGGTTTGTGGTAGAGATGAACTGATATTTTCATCTGGCATGTCGGTGTCTTGGCGCTGAACTTCCTCCATAGAGATGTGATGAGATAAAGCATCCTGTGAGGACGCCTTCTTCTCAGAATTGTTCAGGCCAGCTTTGGACACATCCGGGGATAACTGGTTGAAATAAGTGTCCGGTGCTGAAGACACTCTGCTACATATTTCACTGGAGGTGTTAATAACGCTCTCTGTATCCTCCCAGGTGCTGTTCATGAAGTCATCCTCATATGCATGCTGGGTGCCGATTCTGTGAACTGGGGCTGTTTTCTCATTAGGGCAGTTCACGGTGGGAGGCATACTGGACCTCGTTCCACACTCATTGTCTTTCTCCGAAATCTCAGGTATAGTGGGCAAAGTGAAGATGGGAAGGGTAGCGACAGTAGATCTCCTCTTCATAGTTACTTTTGGTATCTCGGGATGTCCTGTAAGTTTGAAAGTTTGACCCAATTGCTTGGCCTTAATATTTATTATAATGTTGTCCCCACAGNGTGACAGCTGCCTAAGAATTAAGTAAGTAGCCATCACCTCATCAAACGTTTTGTCCTGTAAAGATTTTCTTACCTCTGCTTGCTTGTACCCCATGTCCCTCATCATGACCATTACAGTGGGGTCTGGGTACTTATCATCATTCTCTCTAAAGGATTTGGGAGAATCTTCATTGCCATTCTTTAGCCATTGAAAGTGCACAATGGCATCTATTCTTGGTCTTACTCCAGGGTTTCCAGTTAACAACCTGGCAATCATGCCCCAAAGCTCTAGCGACAGGCTGAATTCAAGAGAGTACTTTCCTGCCAAGATCTTCTGCCTTAGTCCTACATAGGTATCTCCCTGGAATGGCAGGTACCCTGTGGATATAACATAGAGTACAACTCCCAAACTCCAGATGTGGATTGCAAGGTTGTTGTAGCCTTCACCTTTAAGTAGCTCTGGGGTGCAATAAGGAAGGGTCCGAGGGAAATACGCTAGCTTCTGCCCCACGGTGACCCTGGTGCTCAACCCAAAATCACTGGTTTTTGTATTGCCTTTGTCGTCCAATAAAATGTTTTCGGGCTTTAGGTTCCTGTGCACAATCCCTTTTCTGTGACAATACTGGAGGGCACATAAGATCTGTCTAAATAGCTTATGGGACTCCTCCTCTGGTAGGTAGCCAAATTTCACAATCCTGTCCATTAGAATCCCCCCCTGGGGCATGTTCCATAACCACGTAAATGTTATTTGTGGTGTGGATTATATGCAAAAGTTTAATAATACAGTGGTGGTCCAGGGATTTCATTATTTCCATTTCTGATTTTATGGAGCTGTTCTTTCTATCATTTGCAAGGACTTTTACTGCTGCCCTTGTCTGGGTGAGTAGATGGCTGGCCAATTTTACTCGTCCGATTCCTCCTTTGCCAAGGGTCACTAGGATTTTGTAATGTTCTGTGAAAGCCTTGAATTCAAAGGGGTTGTACATTACGAATTGAGGCACTCTCCACCTCTTCATCTTTTTTATGTAAATGCTCAGTAGCAATACCAACTAGTGATGCAAGATAAAAATTAATTAAAAGCAGGTCTAAGAGAAACATTTATAGCTATAAATTCCTGCAGTTCAAAAAAAATGGTGGATGTCCCAAATAACATCATGATGCCTGTCAAGGTCATAGGAAAACAAGAACAAGCCAAACCCAAAAGAAATAGAAGAAAGGTTCAAGTTCAGAGCAAAAATGATGAAATGGAAACTAAAATAATACAAAGACCAATGTAACAAAGACTTGATTATTTTAAGGATAAACATAACTGATATAATCTTCACCAAAATAACTAATACAAAAATTTAAGATACAAGTTAATAATGATGGGAGACAAAATAGGGTGGTATTACCAAAGATACAATCTAAACATCTAAACAATAACTAGGGAATGTTTTTAAAATGTTCCAGTGAATTGAAAAAAATCTAAAATAAACTTCTAGACACACATTAGCTACCAAAACTCAACTATGAAGGTATAAAACACCTAAACTGAAAGACTGTAAGAGCCAGAGGCAGTGGATGACAACACAAACTGTTTTCTGAACAAAGTAGGGCAGTTGCCCATCTGAACTCACAGCATTGTGACCTGCTTAAGCTCACTCCAGACAAAAATCTCAGCATCAAGACAGGAGGTGGGACAAGAAGTCACACTCCTGATGAGCTACTGACAACTGATAGATTCCAGGAGAAGGAGAACACATTTGAAGGGTGTGGCCCTGGTAGGTGGGACCAACCACTCTCCAGTGGAAGGCCATATATCAAGGAGTATAAGGACAACAGAAACTGTACTTGATGACCAAAAACAAAACAAAAAGACAAGTGTGGGTGATAGGAAAAGGAGTATGGAAGATCTGGGAGGAATTGGAGGAAGGGATAAACATGACCAAAATATATTGTATGAAATTCTCAAAGAACTAATTTAAAATAGAAAAAAAGCAACAAAATTGAAATAGTAGTTTAAAATAATCTCTTGACAAACAAAAAAGTCCAGGACCAGACAAACTCATTGGTGATGTGTATCAGACCTTTAAAGAAGAATTCACATCTGTGGTGATATTTTGTTTGTGATCTAACAAAGCTTGCCTGAAGAGCAGAGTGAGGAGCTAAGCCACTAGCTAGCCATAGAGGTCAGGTGTTGATGGCACACATACCTTTAATCCCAACACTAGGAAGGTGGAGACAGGAAGGGATATGGCTGGACAGAGAGAGGAATATAAGGTGGGAGGAGACAGGAGCTCATTGCATTCAGTCTGAGGATTCCTGGAGACAGAATCTTGCACCCTTTCAGTCTCAGGATGGCTAGAGGTAAGAAGTATCTAGCAGCTGGCTTCTTTTTTTTACTGATCTTCAGACAAGCTTTGTTAGAGCATACACAAAATATCACCACAGACACCAATGCTTCTCAGACTATTGCATGAAATAAAGGAGGAAGGATGCTTCCAGACTCATCCTAGGAGCCTGTATTACCCAGGAACCAAAACCAGGTGGATACAGTAACAAGAGAAAGGTATAATCAATGTCGTTGGTGAACACAGATGTAACAGTCCTTAGTAAAAGTACTTAATACTTCACACAAAGTTCAACAGCACTTAAAAGGACCATACTTCATGATCAAGATGGGTTCACCCAGTCATGTAAGAGCTGCAACATATGCCAACTGATTAACAATGTTGTGCAGAAACAGAAGGGCAAGAATCACATACTCAACTGGAAAGAGTGAAATTGTCATTTTTCAGGGAAAAAAATGCATGGATCTGGAAATCATAGTGTTGTGTATAAAAAGCCAGTCCCACAAAGACGTATGTTTTCAAATCGTGAATCACAGGTTGGGGAGGGGACCTATAGTAAAAGGGAGTGATTAGGGATGTAAAGAGGAAGGAGGGGGGCAAGTATACTAGAGTAGGTGAATATTATCAAAGTATTTTATGTGCATGTACAGAAATGTTACAGTGAACTTTTTTACTTTTTATGCTTGATATTTACTAACAAAAACTTTAAAAAGTAGAAAAAGACAAAGAAAATGAGTAGTTAGAAAAAGAAAAATGGAGGATAGCTAACAAAGAAAATTTAAAATATGTAAAAATTAACATCTACAACCAGAAACATAAATTACAAAAAAATAAAATGAAAAACTAAAACCAATACCCCCAAAGTACAACCAGCAAAGTGAGAGAAAAACTCACTCTTTCAAGTACAACAAGTCACCAGCATCCGAGTCCAAAACTTCACCAATATCCAGGTCCAAATCTTTCACCAATGTCCAAGTCCTACAGATTACTACCGAATAGCTCTCTGCACTAGAAGGACAAAACCCAGCACTAGGCAGNNTGTTATATGCACAGGTGTCAGTCATTCCTCAAAGNGGCTCTTTGTGAGGTCAGAGCAAGACATGGACCAATGAGGGATGTGCACACTCCTGTTCAAAAGGACTGTATTACCTACTCTGCAGTCACTGCTACCAAGTGCCCAACAGAAAGCACTATAAGGAAAGGTTCCTTTGGGCTCACACTTTATAATTACAGGGAACACATGGTGGCAAGGGTAGTTGCTGTTAGCATGTGGCTGCTTACACTGTACTGATGGTCACCCCACCTCTAACACCAGGCTAACAAACTGCTTCCTGGAGCTAGACCCAGACTTCCCAAGACAACATCGCCTGCTGGAGATCAAAAGTTCAAACACAAAAGTGTCTACATGGGACATTTCACAAGCAAACCCTAGGAAGGACTGGCTCCACTTTAAGAGTAGCAACAACAGAAATGATATCAATGATAATATAGGCTGCTAAAGCTCTATGTTTTATTGGAGTTAGACTCTGATATCTATCAGTAAGAAAGTGAACCCTGAGGATGCTCCAATGGCCTTTGCAAATAGGATCAAAAATGTGGTAACATGTGGCTGTTACAGACCTCAACACATCTACATTCAAAGAATCCATTCCTCTCTTTAAAGGTGGATTAGTGTCGAAAGTATGGTAGCCCCTCATTGGCATTGTGCTACTATAACAAAATGTTCTGTTTCCCAAGACACCTCAGGACAACTTACTATGATCTGTGGGACTGAGGGGAAGAGAGTCTGATCACAGCTTCCCCCAAGAGACCCTCAGATTTCTCCTCAAAAACCTAGAAGCCCGGAAAACAGTAGGTAGACATCTTCAAGATGGTCAAAAAAGAAAAACATCAGGCTAGAAAAATCCATTAATACCATCAGAATAGCATATAATTCTGATGTTTTAATTATAAGGGCTTTGAATCACTTTACTTAAATTTTCTGATTTATAGCCTGCCTTTCCTTGTTTGCATTTGTATAAAATGTAAGGGCTCCAGATATGGATATTTCCCATACAATGCTAGGCATTGTGTCTCTGATCCAGTCCTCCAAGGGTGCTGATCTGGCCTTTAGTGGCTTAATTACCCTCTTGGATTCTGCATTCATGTTCTCAAATCCAAGATTCAATTATTATCTTTCTAGCTTCTGAAATTGTTATCATTCTATTGACTGCTGAAGATAGTCTTTGTAAGAAATCTGGGAAGGTTTCTCTTGGGCCCTGCATAACTTTTGTAAATGATTCAATTTTCTTCCCTCTTTTCTCAATTCTGTCCCATGCATTCATGGCTGCCATGCAGCATAGAATTAGGGTTTGGTTATCATATAAACATTGTGTTTGTATATCAGCGTAGTCTCCTTCTCCAAGAAGTTGATCCTGGGAAATTTCTACACCTCTAATCCTACATCATTGTTCTATAGTTTTAGCCTCCTATTTATACCATGTTCTCCACTGTAACTGTGGACTGGCCTCTAGGACTGCTGTAATTAATTTTTTCCAGTCCTGAGGGATAATTCTATTACAAGTTGACCATGAGTTTAACATCTGCTTTACAAATGGAGAATGCATTCCATATGATACTATAGCTTCTTTAAATCTCCTTAAATCTAACATTTCTACTGGAGTCCAGTTAACTTGTATACACCCTTGAGCATTTGGCAGTTCCTGTAGAAGGTTANTGATGGATTAAGTTTGGTTGTTTGAAAACAGGCTGTTTCTCTGTAACTGTGTAATTCAATCCTGAGAGAGGTTCACCTTTAAATTCTTCTGTCCGGGTCTGAATTTCTCTATAATTAATTTTAACAGGTTTTTCTAAAGCTTTTATCTTGGCACTCAAATTTACCAACCTTTTTAATGCTAAAATCAAAATGATCAAACAAATAATATTCATAAATGATTATACATACATCCCATCAACATTAATTATTCTCTTATTTAATTGTTCCATTTTCAGACTGCCTAATGTGTTACAAACAGACATCAAATTCAGTCCATTGCAAAAATGTTTCCCATTTTTTAATGTGGGAAAAAATTCTCTTTTAACTAATTTCTCCCTTTAAGATATCTTAATTGAATTACCAAGTCTGTTGATTGTATAGAACAATAGAAGTCCGAGGGAATTTTAAAGGAGCTACCTAGTGTGGTTGGTAGCAGTCAGAGATGGGAATCCAGAGAGAGCCTACCACCCACCAGGAGAGAAAAAGCCAAGGAGATCCAGCTGCAATCAGCTCGTTGGAGCGCCAATTTTAGATGAATTGCTAAACGGTCTTATTTAATAAAATATATGGAACCAGATACAGAGGTGAAAACCTGAGAGATCAGGGAAATAGGGAAAGCCACAGCTAACCTCACCTCACTGACATCTCAGTCTCCAACAAGAGCTCCTTCCTCTATACCCATGCCTATTTTCCTTTCTG
This sequence comes from Neotoma lepida, assembly GCA_001675575.1. Taxonomy (NCBI): domain Eukaryota; kingdom Metazoa; phylum Chordata; class Mammalia; order Rodentia; family Cricetidae; genus Neotoma; species Neotoma lepida. The sequence goes on along the minus strand of LZPO01097368.1, from coordinate 42,953 downwards.
TTCTGCTCCCTCATTTGCTCTCTCAGCCCAGCTACATCATTTCTTCTTCCTGCCCAGCTCTGCCAATTCCTGTCTGTCTGTCTGTACAGACCTCCAGACCTCTATGGTTAGTGCTGGGATTAAAGGCTTTTGTCACCATGCTTGGCTCTGTTCCCCAGTGTGGCCTTGAACTCAAAGAGATCCCAAAAGACAGATCCCTGCCTCCCAAGTGCTAGGACTAAAGGCATGTGCTACCATTGTCTGACTTCTATGTTTACTTATAGTGGCTGACTTTTCCCTCTGATCCTCAGGTCAATTTTATTGGGGGACATAGTATATTGGGAGACACAACACATCACTGCATGCATGATATGTCAAGAGGACTTTCTTTCCAAAAGTTACTTCAAGAACAGATGATTGGCCTTCACCATGCTTGTACCCAACACCAGTTTGAACTGAACTGGCCATTATTCTCTCTAGCTACCAGGTTATGCCCAAGNCCAAATTATTAGGATGGAACTCCTAGGTATTGATCTATCAGGAAAGGACAGAAAAAAAAATGTTTTCAACAGGAGGTGACCCGGGTCACTGGGTTTTCCTTAAACTTGCCTGCTTCATTTGCATTCATGCTAATGTTTTGTGTTACATGTTTTGGACAAGTCTATGATGATTTGATATCCCCATTGTAGTTCACACGGAAGTCTTTCTTCCATGATATGAAATGGTTGAATCCCCAACACACAATATTAAGAAATGACTGAGATCTCTCAAAAGTTGATTANGGCTCTGCTTTTAAGAAAGGAATAATCAATTCATGCAACCAATTAAATGATTAAGATTTAAGAGTACGTTTGCTATTAAAAAAAAAAGGTTGACTATGTCCATCTCTCAATCTCTATCTTTCTTCATTAAGAACGCTTGTCAACCAAAGACTGCAAACAAGAAGGCTGATAGAACTATCAGTCAATATGGACCACATTTTAACATGACTTACCTGTTGTATAGAATTGTGCTATTAGCAACAGAAAATGGATTCAGTTTAATAGCCCTAAAGCTCCCCTGAGTTCTGCCTATTTATCTGTTCCCTGGGCCACAACAGTTACCAATCATCCCATTACTTTGTTATTTTGCATTTTCCAGAACTTCATATCACTGCAATAATAGAGCACATAGACTTTTCACACTCTGAAGCCATCAGTGGTGTGCATTTAATTATCATTTATGTGTCTTCATGGCTTGAAATTTCTTGCTTTAAAAGTATTGAATAATTTTCCATTGTCAGGACATATCACAGTTTATCCTTTTACCTGTTGAAGGCATGTTGACTGTCTCAAGATTTGGCAATTAAGAATAATACAGTTATAAATATTAATTGACATTTTGCTAGCATACTTTTAAATTATTTCTCTTAATTTTGATATTATAAAATAATTACATCATTTCTCCCTACTCTTTCCTCCCTTTAAACTCTTCCACAAGGCCTCAACAAAGAACTACCAACATCTAAGGAATGCTGGGAGTGAAAAAAAGTCTTCTCCAGGGAAAGCAAACCAGCTAGTTATCTAAAACTAAATGGTCATCCCTGAAAGCATATATACAAGTGTTAGCATAAATGGTCAACC
>LZPO01097367.1:93407-110218 GCA_001675575.1 Neotoma lepida | reverse complement strand
GTATAGAGGGCAGTGGTTGACATCACCTGTCTTGCTTGTTTTCCACCCAACATCCTTTTTTGAGGTAGGGTCTTCTACTGAACCTGAGGTTCACTGATTCCCTAGACTGGCTGGCCAGTGAGCTCTAGGGATTCTCTCTCTTTGCCTTCTCAGAGCTGGGGTTATGGATGCTCCAGGATTTTATGTGGGTGCTGGGACCCGAACTCAGATCCTCATGCTTGTGTGGCAAGCATTTTACCAACTGAGGTATCTCCCTAGCACCTTCCTTTGCTTCTCTGGTAACCATGCTAAGTGCAAAACAATGGAAGCCACCAAAAGAGACATAGGTTATTGTGTGTCAGAACTACAAGAAACTNCTGCCATGCTGTCAGATACTTCAGTTCTTTTATGAGGTAGATATCAGCAGAACCGTTTAGAGAAGAACTCACCCCAAATCTAGATAAAACTTGATTCATAATTTTAGGTACAAAAGGCTCATTTTCTTTGATTTGCCTTTCAGATTTCCTTTGTTGGTCTGAACAATTGGTCCTCAGATTTTGGTGTGACTTAAACTACTGTAGGTAGGGTATGTGAGGTGGGGATCTACTACTGTTGGTTAGTTGTAAGCAAGAGGAATTTTTTTTTCTCCTCTAAGCAGGGGGATGTGGGCCACTCATAGAATGAAATGGAAATCTGGCAAACAGGGTTAGGAAATATCGGGACTGGGGAGCATCAGGATTCTCTGGAGAAAGAGATTAATTTTCTGTTCTAGCTACCTTTAATTTGGTAGTCTCATCTAAAGGTTTTAGGTAATTTCTATAGTGTTTGAAATTTTAAGATGCAAACAGACTCCCAGCCCTCTATGTAAGTCCCTGGGTGGGTGGGACATAAAGATAATGGGGTGTCAATTCTGGGATTAATTCACTCCACACTTGACCATGAGTTAATCAAAAGGGACATTTGAGTGGTTTGATCTAATTGGCTGAGCTTTTCAAAGAGAGATTGGATCTTTGCTAAAATGGAAGATTCTGTGAGAAAGAGATTCTCTGGCCTTGAGGAAGAAAATAGCCATACTGTAGCAAATGAATGCAGCAGGGTACTGTGGACACCTAAGAGCTGAGGGTAATACTTGACTGATGGCCAGCATGAAAATGGGATTTCAGTCTTTTGGTCACTGAGAACTCAGCCACCAAATGGTGATCTTGGAAGAAGACCAATGGCCCTTTGCTGGCCCCCTTCCCTCCCATCAGTAGCCCCACCAAACACTTTGATGTTCATGTGTGATAGCTGAAGCGGAGAAGCCAGCCATGCTGTGCTGGCCTTGTTACCCACAGAACTGTGGGGTGATGAACAGGTACTGNTTGAGCTGCTCCATCTGTGGGAATTTGTTATTAGTGATAGAAAATTAATATGCCACCTAAACATCAAAGACTTAAGTTTTGTTGTTCAGTCCTGCCTAGCTATCAATTCTGCCTGATCTCTATTGGATGTCTATTTGCAAGTGGACTAGCGACCACAAAGTTTATAGTTTAAATTCGGGTTATTCTTATTTTTTTAATTAATTTTAAGGGGGCAAATGCAAAGGAATGTGCTTTAGTGTAACACAGACCTGCACTTTTTGTCTCACCATCATCCTTGTTTTCCTTTTTCCTCTCTCATGTCTTGCCCTTCAACACATTGGTCTCTGCTTATCCTCCATCTTTCTGGGTCTACCCCAGCAAAGGCCTCTGCAGTCTCTGCACTTGCTGCCTGGGCTGGAATCCATCCCTCCTCATAGCCTCGAGGCTTCTCTCTCAGCCTTCAAGTTTTCACTCAAATGTCATTTTTTTTTTCAGGAAGAACTATTTGCAGTCACAACCTCACTTTTCTCCCTTCTCTTGCTCTATGCTTCTTTACAGTTCTTATTAATTCCCTACTTCTGTCTGCCTGTCGGCCTGTCTGCCTGCTTGTCTGTCTTTCTGTTTCTCTATGTATGTATATGTGTGTGTGTACACACATAAAACTAAAAAATAATAACATGAACTTAAAACGTAAAGTTTGTGTCACTGTTGGGGGAGGGGTAGTAAGGGAAAAAAATCCTTCTCCTAACAGTGGCAATTTCATTGAGAAGCATAGGGAATTTTGTCTGGTATATTTACTTCTGAATGCCTAGCTCCTAAAATGGTATGCAGTAATATTCATTGAATAAATGCAGCATAGATTAATTAATTTCTGGTAGCTTTTCCAGGATGCCACTTTATCCCTCTCATCCTCTAACACTGTACCTAAAACATGAAATCTCAGGTAAGGTGAGGCTTGACTTGGATGTGGTTTATCTCTTTGACCANAGCAGGAGAGCACAGCTCCCTTTGTAGCACCCCAGTGGAAGTTCTGCAGAAGAATTGGACATGTTGCGACCTAGCCAGTGGCTAACAGACAGCTAAGGTCAGGGCGTGGGCCAACCCTGAAACCAGGTTCATCTCATGTTATAGTGGCCACCTTAGAATCTGAGGGTAACAAACGCAGAGATTGTATTTGTGTAGGATAAAAAGAGAAAATGGCATCAGAATCCTGAGCCAGATAAGAGTCTCAGGGCCTGGGAACATGGCATCTCACAGAACAAGAAGGCAATCAGGATCTCCAGGGGGATCAGCCTCCCTTGGTTACTCACACTGGAATGTCCTATGAAGCCCTTTGTCATCTATCTGATCTTTTCCTCAGCCAGAGCCACTGTGGAAGGCCTCACAGGTCCAGTGGGTCTCTGTTCCTGCTTCCTGGCTATCTGGGAAGAGGTGAAGGGGACTGTAATTGCTTGCAGGCCTGCAGTGTGGGGCACATGCTGTTCATGCTGTGTAGGGCTGGGGGTTGGGATCCCAAGCCTGGTCACAGTTCAGGTCACTGTGCTTACATTGAACTTCCGCTTGTTGGCTTGAGGATCAAACTCGCACCATAGAACTATGAAAGGGCATTTTTACCAGCAGATTCAAATTAGCTGACTAGTTGTTAGAATACAGACTACAAGTTGGAAACTCCTAGAAAGGGAAAATGACACAGCTTTCCAGATAAAGACCCCCTCACTTCCCCTTCCACCTCTTTCTGTTTGATTTGAACATTAAGAAACACTAGTTATATAGTCTAAACACCCATTACCAGCTTGCCCTCACCATAGCTTAGCCACCTACTTACGCATCTATAATATTTTCTGTTCAATGAAAATAAATGTACTTCTGATCTAGATTGGTCTTGGAGGCATAGATCAAAGAGAAGAAATTCTGCATAGCACCAAGTCTTTTCAAAATAGTTATTTAAGTTCATTTATTTATTCTGCTTTTATATATTGAGTTTATTAGCTTGTTAGATTCTTATATTTTCACATTTTGCTATTGATTTAGGTCATATAATATTATACTTAGAATTCTTAATGCCATGTGTGGGTCTCTCTCTCTCTCTCTCTCTCTCTCTCTGTGTGTGTGTGTGTGTGTGTGTGTGTGCATGGTATATGTACTTTTACTGTAGGTGTATGCATTTCTGTATAAATAGAGGCCAGAAGTTAATGTTGAGTGTCTTCCCCAATTCCTCCCCACTTATTTTTTGAGATGGGGATCTCTCACTGAACTTGAAGCTAATCAGTTCTGCTAGGTTGCCTGGCCAATGAGCCTCAAGGGTCTTCCCATCTCCACTCTCCCTCAGTGCCGGGGTTGAAGGAGAATGTCACCATGCTTTCCATGAACTCAAGTCTTCATGCCTGCACGAAGGCACTTTGCAGATTTAGGCATCTCCCCAGTCACACCATAGCCAACTCTAAATAGTGGGTATTAGATTTGAAGAGTTAATCTTTGAATAGTGAAAATAATAATAACAATAATAATAATAATAATAATAATAATAATAATGACAATAATAATTATCCTAATGACAATAATTTTGGGGGAATTTATCATGTGCTATGGACATTGCTAGACACATCATTTGACCTTTCAAATCTGTTTGTTTTTTTCCTATAAATCAAGTGGGTGTAAGTTTAAAGATTTTGAGATTAGGTGTATGGGTCCGACTGACTCCCACCTGTGGGAGGTGGTGGGCCCGTTGCTTTAGTTCCCTGTAAACTTTGGATGGCTATTCCTGTCTATTGGAGACTTGTGAATCTAAAATGGACACAATGCTATATAAGCATAGAAGATCAGGTAAGGAGATATAGTCCTTTCTTACTAGATAGTGGAACCCAATAGTGACAATAAATCCATCCCATGTTACACAGATCAAAACTCCAAATCCACGTGAATAAATGAACAACGATGCTTTGGGAAGATTAGGAAAAACATCTACTATCCTGGGCTTATGGAGACAATGTATACGTTTTGATTTTGACTGATAACATTAAGTTGCTAATCATTGACACATGGAAAAATGCCAGAGCTTATAAAGATTCTGTCTTTCAGTGCATGCCCAGATCTCAGATGTACTGACCTCCAACTATTGCTCTTGAGCACTATGTGACTTCTGCCTGGGGTTTAGACTGAGTTGTGTGGGAGCTGGGAGGTGGGGAAGACTAGGTACAGAATGCTTTAGCGTCATAATGTATGGGAATGGAGGCTTGGTGGTGATTTTCCCACAGGACATGTATCTATTTTGGAAGTCTCAGCACTTCACTACTTTTTTGACCATGGGAGTCAATGTAGTTTTGGTTTACTGACTCACTATCCCTGGAGAGTTTTCTTCAGAATTTTAAATCAGAGAGGGGTGGGGGGGGTGGGGAAGTAAACAAAGGAAAGAAGGAAAAGTTCAGTGGTCTATTACAGAGATTTGGAAGTCAAAATAGAACATTTNATTTTGTACTAATTAAATAAAATATAAATTTAAAATACTGTGGTTATTTAAGATGTTATTTAAAATAGTTCGAACTTAAGATTTTTGTTTTCTTAGTNAATCCANTATTAACCTAATGGCAAGAGTTTTTTGAACAGTTATTTGTTGCACTTATCAATAAATTGCGATCTGGGTGGAGATATAATGAATTAGAAAATCACCAAATTAACAAATTAGAAAATATCCTATAATTAAGAATCAAATTGACAGAAGTTTGGTCTAGTTCTAAAGGTTTCTAAGAAAACACACAACTAAATGAATAAGGAAGAGTGGCCAAAATACTTTTGAGAAGTTTTGCACGTTTCTTCCAGTACAATCAAGGTGCATATTGCAATATTGTTATGACTTGGTTCTGGAATGCCTTCCAAGGCCATGGGCTGATGACTTGGTCTCAGCTTGTGGTATTTTAGANAAGAGGAAGTCTTTAGAGGTCCACATAGTTGGAGGAAGTAGGTCCTTGAGAGAATGCCCTTGAAGGGGGTGTTGAAACGGGAGCCCCTTCCTCTAGTTGCTTCCTGGCTGCCATGAGGTAAGCAACTCTGTTCTCACATACTCCTTCCTCATAACATTTGGCTTTACCATGGGCCTGAGTGAGGGGAGTCACCAACCATGGGTGAAAATTCTAGATTGTCTTATTCTGGGTTCCTCTATGAAAAGAACCTGCTGACCTGGGCAAGATTATCAGGAAACACAATTTTAGAGAGCAAGGCAGGGGAGGGGAAGAGCAGAGGGGGGCTGGGAAGAAGCCACAAGGATTTGTGACCCTGTCAGCCTCTGCTGAGGATACCTGGTGCTTGATATAGAGAGCCTTTTGTCTGGAAAATGAAGCCAAAGCATAGGAAACCTGGGATGGGGGGGGGAGGTGTTCAAGAAAGAGGGAACAGAATCTTGGGAACTATTCANCAAAGCTCTTACAAATGTCTCAGAATCATCTGCTCAGGACANGGCAAGGAAATGTTTCTCCATGGGCTCCTACACAGCTGTGGTTCTGAATGGCTCCTGTTGCATAAGGGCCTTTCTGGTTGCTTCTCTGTGATGGCCAAACAGTTCTTGTAGAAGAATNATCTTATGGTGTCAGAGAAGCCTCCAATAGGAAGGAGAGGTTCTAGGCACTGAGCCAAAGTGAGGCACTGTCAACTGGCACCAACAGGAGCTTAGTCAGAGCCTCACAAAACTGGACTCTTCAAANAATAGGAAGACATGGCTCAAGACACTATGCATAAACACTGGTCTCTCTAGATGTCTGTGAAAATTTGTTCTCTTATCTGTCATCCTACTCCATTACTATTCTGCCCAATGTCCTTTGTAAACACAGGTCTTGGTACAGGAGTTGGCATAGGATCAGGACTGTCTGACCTGATTGCCCAGATTGACTATGCTGTGGCTTTATTCTTCAGCAGGTTCCTTTTAACCAGGTAAGGGAAGNTGGATCTTGGATCTTGGCAACATCTACTAATCCACTTGTCCCTCATTTCCCTTTATTTTTGAGCACACTATCAGATTTCGTTAGAAGCCACCATTGCAATTATGTGTGAGCATATGATGATCTATGACTAATGCCTAATGGGAAGAAATGACACATGCTACAGTCCATCAAGTGCCTTCCCTCACTGCCTCTTAGTCTCTTTATCCTCCTGACTATTGCTCACAGGGAATCCAGTGAAGACTTCATGCATCTAAGATGGACAGATCCTGGGTTCCTGATTCACACAGTAGAAGGCAACTGGCAAACACCTACAGTGATCTGTTATTTGAGCCAGTAAACCACACACACAAAAACAGACAAACAAAACAAAACAAACAAANCAAAAAACAAACAAAAAACCGAAAACAAACACAAACAAAAACCACACAAAATTCAAAAACAACTCCAAAACCAAAAAACAAAACCTTCTATTGTGTTGAGCTACCATAGTTTTAAGATTGCTTGTTAGAGTAGTTAATTCACTTTCATGTACCTTTCATGGTTTATGTATTTTTAACAACTTCCAAAACTATCTTCATTATTTCACTGCACATCATTTGACTACCCACTGGACTATCTGGGGATCCAAGAAGGGTGGTGGTGACAACTCTAGGTTCCTACCAGAAACACCTGGAGTGGTTAAGAGGGTAGTTAATAAAGTGGAGGAATGAAACAGGAGGGGAAGAAGATGGTTGACAGTTGTGGGCAACCTTCCTGGTAGCCCTCTCTCAAAAGTTCCAGTAGTCATATAGGGGAAGTGGCTTGTCCTGCTCACATGATGGATACTTAGTTCAGAAGACCAATGACAGAGGTGGGTGAGTTCTACCGTGGGCTTCCATGCACAAAAGCCATGTGGTCAGAACTGAGAATGGAGGGACCACATCAGAAGTGTTGAAGCAGGAAAGATGTTTCCAGACACATGGTGGTGAGAAATGGTACTTACAAACATTTATAGGGGGAAAAAGTGCAGTACAAAAGACTAATAATTATCGGTACTGACCACATACTGAGTCCCATCAGAGGCATTGGCAAGTCCATGTCTGCCACCCTAAGAACATGGCAGGAGGTACAGAAGAGGCTTGTGAGTGGGGAGAGAATCCNTATGGACAGCCTGAGGTACATATGTGTCCTACTACATGGTTCAGGCTAGATGAACTTGGCCCCATTTCTGTCAGGAGGNACTCGTGGTTGCAGAGGGTACACAGGGCATATTTGTAAAGTGAGTCATTTTAATGAGATCTGTTTAGTTTTCTTATGCCAATCCTTTCCTGGGGCAAGTTCCTCTTGAGGACGCTGATCAGATTTTGACTCTGTATCTATGGTATCTTCCCTTTGGATCTAGGNTGAACCTTGGCACGTTTAAAGATTTATAGAGTAGAACTCAGATGAATTTTCATAGGAGGACCAAACTATGTCTTGGGCATGAGATGACATAGGGAAAAGGTCTAGACTCATGTTCTATGATCAACAGAAAACAACTCAGTGTTCTGGGGGCAGAGTGAGCAGATGGGAGCTATTGTCATGGTGATGCTTTGGGAACAGATCTTCTACAGTCACATCTGAGTTTCTAGGGGACACTGTCTGAAGCAAGCACATGCAGACAGTCAGAGTCAGAATTACTGACAACACATAAGACATTTTTTCCTTCTTTAACCAAGAATCTGTAGAGTGCTTGCTGATGTTCAAGGCTTCTCACTTGTCTCCGGGCTACAGTGACTGACACCCATCCTCCTGGACCTTTAAGAGTGTAAGACCTCTGACGTGTGAGGTAACACAGCAAATGTCTGGTAGTGATAAAGAAATAATTAGGTTAATCGAATGGAGTAGGTTTAAGGGGCTTCTAGGTAAAACTTGATGATAAGGAACCAGCCATTAAAGGAGCAGAGTATTTTTAGGCAGTGGGAACAGCAATTGCAGAGGCCCTTGGGAGAGAAGAAATTGGCATGTTCTCTGACTGGAACAGAGGCCAGAGATAATGAAGTAATAATGAGTGGGGTCAGAGAGACCGGAAATTAACTGGCCATTTAGAACATGATTTCTCAACTGCAGGGATGTTGATGACATGGTGGCAGGGGGTGGGTGGGGGCACGGAAAAGGTTCTGCTCCTGGGGATCATCCTAATATAGGATAGAGTATCTAACACCCTTTGCTTCTATATGATGCCAGCTGTTTACACAGAGAGGACAGGCAAAAATTTGCTGGGAGTTGAGAACTATTGGTTGGAACTGCAAGCCCAATGAGAGGAAGGCGGGACACTGAGGAGGGTCTCCAGATTATCAAAGGGAAAGAAGAGCACTGTAACAGACATTTTACTTGCCAACTTGGCACCTTGACATACAACTACCTAGGTATCCCATCAAACATTATCCTCGATGTTCCAGGGAAGGTATTTTTGAAATAGGACCAGCATTTAAATCAGTTGACTTAGAAAACAAAACAAAAGGAAACGACAATAACAACAACAAAACAACAGAGGATTTGAGGTGAAACAGATTGCCCTCTGTAGCATGCTAGCTCTCATCTGTCCAACAGAAGATGCGATAAAGATATGAAAACAAAAACAGTTGAATGCAATAATGAAAACATCTCAAGACACGCAAGTTGAGTTTAACAAAGAAATAGAATTACTAAAGAAAACTCAAACTGAAACAAAACCAGAAATGAAAAAACTTAGGATGTTGAACACAACTTCAAAGGTAAGCCTCGCCAACATGTTACACGACATGGAAGAGAGAATTTCAGGTTGTGAAGACAAGGGAGAAGAAATGGTTATCTCAGTCGAAGAAAATGTTAAATCTAAAAGCCCCAAGCACAAAGCATCCAGGAAATCTGTGATACTATGAAAAGATCAAAGTAGCAGNATACAAGATTAACATACACAAAAATTTGCAACCTTCCCATACACAAGTGACAAATATACCAAGAAAGCAACCAGAGAAACATTACCTTTCCCCTTTCCCAATAGCCTAAAAAAGAAAACAAAACAAAACAACAACAAAACAATATAAAACTTTTTAAGACATTAAAGAAAGACATTGAAGAAAACACCAGAAGATGGAAAGATCTTCCATGGTTGTGGATCAATATTATAGCATTAATATTGTGCAGATGACAATCCTACCAAAGGCAATCTACATATTCAATGCAATTCCCAAAATATTCCAACACAATTCCTCACAGAAATTGTAAAAATAATCAACTTCATGTGGGAAACACAGAAACTATAGAATCCTGAATAATAAAAGAACTCCAGAGGTCTTACCATCCCAGATTTCAAGCCGTATTATAGAGTCATAGTAATAAAAACAGCATGGTATAAAAATAAAAACAGACATGTTGATCAATAGAATAGAATTGAAGGGCCAGGCATAATCCAATATACCTCTGTACATCTTATTTTTGACAAAGAAGCCAAAGACACACAGAAGAAAAAACAGCATCTTTAACAAATGGTGCTGTTCAAAATGGGTGGCTGCCTGTAGAAGAATGAAAAGAGATACTGATCTGTTGTAGAATATTATTTTAAAGCGTGTTACTTTTGTTTATGTTGCACGCATTTAACTCTGTGAAGCTGTGTTACTGTGCCTAAAATACCTGATGGTCTAATAAAGAACTGAATGGCCAATAGCAAGGCAGCAGAAAGGATAGGTGGGGATGGCAGGCAGAGAGAATAAATTGAAGGAGAAATCTGGGAGGAAAGAAGAAAGAACAAGAGAACAAGGAGAGGAGCCACCCAGCCACACAGCCAGCCATGGAGTAAGAGTGAAAGTAAGACATACAGAAGAAAAGGAAAAAGCCTGGAGGCAAAAGGTAGATAGGATAAGTTAAGAAAAGCTAGCTAGAAATAAGCCAAGCTAAGGCCAAGCATTTATAAGTAATAATAAGCCTCTGTGTGTGATTTATTTGGGAGCTGGATGGTGGGCCCCCTAAAAGAGCCACAAGAGCCTAAAGAGCAAAAACAAACAACAACACTGATCTATCACCTTGGACAATACTCAACTTCAAATGGATCAAGGACCTCAACATAAGGCCAGATACACTTAATCCAACAGAATAGAAAATAGGGCATAACTTTGAACTTACTGATATGGGAAAACACTTTCTGAACAGAACACTGTTAGCACAGTCACCAAGATTAACAATTAATAAATGGGACCCCATGAAGTCAAAAANCTTCTGTATGGAAAAGGACACCATCAATCCAGGAAAGAGGCAGCCTATAGAATGGGAAAAAAATCGCTATCAATTATACATTTGATAGGGGGTTAGCATTTAAAATATATAAAGAACTAAATATCTGGACATTAGAAACCCAAATAACAGTTAAAAATGGGGGTAGAGATCTAAAAAGAGATTTTCTGAAAGATGAAACACAGATGACTGAGAAACAGTTAAAGAGATGTTCAGCATCCTTAGCCATCAGGAAATGTGAATTAAAACTACTTTGAAGTATCATTTTATACCANTCAGAATAGCCAAGATGAATAAAACACATGACAGCACACACTGGCAAAGATGCAGGAAAGGGAAACATGATTCATTGTTACTGGGAGAGGAAACTGGCACAGCCACTACNGAAATCAATGTGATGGTNCCCTAGGAAGCTGAGAATAGATCTAGCTCAAGATTCAGCTATACCATTCTTGGGCACATACCCAAAAGATTCTATATCCTATTACAGAGATACTTGTTCACCCGTATTTGTTGCTACTCTATTCAAAATAGTCAGAAATTGAAAATAGCCTAGATGTCTATCAACTGATGAAAAAATAGATAATGAAAATGTGGTACATTCATACAATGGAATATTATTCAGCTGTTAAGAAAACGAAATTGTGAAATTTGAAAGTAAATGGATAGAGTTAGAGAAAAATCATCTTAAGTGAGGTAACACAGACCCCAGAAGATAAATATTGTATTTTTCTCATATATGTGGATATTAGCTTTTAAGCTTTTGACATGTGTACTATAATCTGAATAACCACAGATGTTACATACATAGTAAGGGACCTGGGGGAGGGAGGAGTAGAGAATCTTTTAAGTAAGAAAAAATAGAATATTGTGCAATGGAGAGACAAATGGGAAATTAGGAGACTTATAGAAAGGTCATGGGAGAGAAGGGTAAAGGAGGGAATACAGGGAGGGTCAGCTAACACTAAAGACCATTAAAAAACATATGGAAACCCACTACTGTAGAAGCTTCCTAAAATATATACATATATGAAAGGAATCTAAATGNAGTTACCAAATAATANNAGAGAAAATGCTATAACCTAGCCAACAAGTTAAATCTTCAGTGCCAGGAACAGGNTACATTTTGTTGATACATTGGCCAATGGTTTCCATGGAAGGTTTCAAATGTCACAGGCTATTGCTGGAACTATTGATTGCTCTCTACAACCTGATGGTAAGGCCCTGTTGCTGAAGACAACATTTACTTAAGTCATTGAACATGGAGAAGTGGAGCTGGTGCCTGCCCAGAAGTTTCACAGCTGGTGACTAGGGTTCATGGTACTGGAAGGTACTTTGCACAGTATTGGAAGAGAAAGGTAATCATTAATGTTACCTAGCTACAAGCCTTGAAACCTACAACAGTGACCTGCCTACAAGATAGAATGGTATCATGGTGGCAAAAACATTATGGGAGTTTTTTGTTTTTTAAATTGGATTTAAGGCCCACTCTATGAGATGAAACCCATACCTGACACTGCTAAAGTGGCCAAGAAGCTGAGATTGGCTAGGTCATGGACCTAGGGGAAAGCCTAATTCTATTATTCTGCTAAAGGCAAATGNCATATTCCTAATGGCATACCACCACTATACCCATAGGTCTGTGCCTTGNTNATCCCGCCTCGNTCAACCNACACCAGAGAAGCTTCTTTTTGCTGTAGATAGGAATTAACACAGAGACCAACAGCTGAACAATGTGCAGAGTCATTCAGTTCTAAATAGGATGTTTTTACTGCCCAGCTCCCCTTCAAGGCTCAGGGACCTATGCAGAGAGATTGTAAGAGTCANAGGTGATGAATGACTCCAAGGAAACAGTGTCTTTTAGACACAGCAGAANGGATACATATATATGAACTCACAGAAAATGTGGCAGCACATACAAGACTTGAACAAGTTTAAGCCATATGGGGTCNCACCCATAACCAAGAAGCTATCTGCAAGTGNTACCTATTGGCNAAGGGAAAATCACTTTTCTTTCCAATGTAGTACCACTGGGTGTATCAAGCACACCCCAGGGNANATCCCATGTCCAGGAACAGTTGGCAAACACAAAATGAACTCAATGATAGTTCTGTGGAATTTTTNTTTTGTTCTGCTTTTTCACCATTTTTTTTCTTGTTCTTTCTTTACCTGTTTATTTTTATTTTTGCTTTTGTGGTTTTGCGGAGTTTTTTGTGTCTTGCTTTTTTGTTTTTATTTTTGAGAGAGATAGAGAGAGAGAGAGAGGGAAAGAGAGAGAGAAAGAGAGAAAGAAAGAGAGCATAAAGCTTGGAAGTGGGGAGGATCTGGGAGGAGTTGGGTGAGGGGAAAATATGGTCAAAGTATATTGTATGCAAATTTTTAAAAATAAAAACATAAANGCAAATGGTTATTTTGGGCCCATTTCCTACACCTTGGATTACGTGAAGAGGTGCTTATGTTGCCAAATGAATATGCCTGACTGTTCATGGACAAATCAGAGACTCATCATCTCCTTAATCTTTAAAAGTTTAATAGTTCTACAAAAGAGCCGAACAAGGAATAGAGAAAACATCTTCGCAATTTCCTGTCAGGAAAGTACACAGGTTTGATGGGGAGGGAAACAAGAGGAAGCTTCTTTTTATAGATGTTGGTTTTAGACAGAGTGCCAGCATTCATTATAGCACCCACCCAGTTTTCACGGTAAACTCACTGTGACCTGGCCTTACGAGGAAGCTTGGCGGCTGTGCCTCCCAGGACATGTTGCTGACCCAACCTGAAATCCTGCTTTAGGTTGAGTCAGCAGTGTATCCCATGACTTCTGGGTGATAGATTCTTTTATATAAGACCATAAAGCAAAAGGCTCTTTCTGCATCGTGTTGGATTTCCCAGAGGTTGTGACCAAGGGATTAGATGGAGGTGGAAAAGCCTGAGAGGGAGTGTTAAACAGCTAGGAGGCCTGCATATCTTGGCTTAGTCATGCCCTGTAAGTATTTGTGGAAAGCAAGCAAGACCATGGGTAACTGAGAACAAAATGTGTTGCCTTTACCCATTAGAAAAGCTCAAATGAAATGAATCCTTTTAAGAATTTAATTTCAGTTCATGGTATAGAAGGTGCATACACGGGCCGTTGGACAGAAAGATACTCACATGTTCACTTTTGGGTTTGCATTACTTCTGCCATGACTTTAGCTATATAAATAGTAAAAGTTTTTCTTAAAAATTTTCCAATTCATAATGTAAATATACAATCTCAAGAAAGGGCTACATTAACAACCTACTAAGTAGAAGTAATATTTGCTGTTTTGACTTTTGAGTGTTTATTGTTTTGATATTTTCATATTTATTTGAGGTTCCCAGGACTGATAGCTACTTAGGGCCAACCTTTCTCTTTCTTGGTAGTGGTGGCCCACACCGGATACTGCTTGACTAATAGTGTGTTATTACCTCCAAACTTTTTTCTTATGTGTTGATCTCAGAANCATCAATACCACAGTGACACAACATCATAGTTGACAACTGTTTATCNAGTTTATTTTACTGTCAGTGAGATAATATTTTATCATTGGATAAAATAGCTCTGTATCACCCAGGTATGTTTATTTTAACATTTTATTTAAATAGAAGACATAGGCTTGCTAAGCATTACCCTTAAATTTTTACCTTTAATTGAGGGAGTTTTTATTGTGGGAAAATCTTTTTTTTTACTTCAGAGATTTCACCTTATAGTCAAATCCAAGAGGTTTGGGACAGATTTCTCAATATATGAAGTTTTGTTATTTATGAAATGGGCCTGGTAATCTGCTGTCACTCACATGTAGGGTATGGTGGTCATAAATACTATGAGAAAAAAAATGGTTTGTAAATTTCAAAGCACCAGGAATATATGAGATTGCGTTGGGTCACAAGCAGTTACTGAACACTTATTATGTGCTCTTATCCACCATGTTATGTGTCTCTAAAAGTCTTGTCTTTCATAAGTGATATGACATAAGCTATCACCTTATTCTGAGGTTGAAATGATCAGGAACTAAAATCCTTTGGTCTTCATATAACATGTAATGAGGATTCAACTCGGCAGGTAANGAGCTGCACCAGNNTGTGAAGAGNGTTCACNGAATGTNTNCATNTTGGGTTCAGTTTTTGTTTTTGAGTCAAGGTGGTGAGGTTGGCACATNATTTACAAAANTTTTTCTCTTAAATTATGATACTATTAACATTCATTCAAACGAACGCCTATAATATTGCAAAATGTAAAAATTATTAGTCCCTTGACATGAACTGGCCTCAAACTCAGTCCTGCCTTTATTAGTTCTCTAGCNTTTTTGCAGTTTTCTTACCACTGAACTGGAGTTAAGAATAGGAAATCTTGTGGCAGTTAAGAAAAAAATTTATTTAAAATGCCAAGGGTTTGGTATGTAATGCATACCTGATGTTTTGTTTTCTTCTTTGTCTTTACAGTTAATTGAATAGAATTAACTTTATATGTAGCATGATATTCTGAATAAAGGCCAACTTTCCATGAATACATATCTGCACATTTCAAGCTTCATTTGTGTATTAACATATGCCTCCACCTCTCCAATGTCCAACCCCAAAGCCTTCCTCATCATTTTGCATATCAACTATCTTTCCACACCAAGGACCTTTCAGCCTGTCTAATCTTTAACTCTCCGTAAGTGCCTAGTCCCTAAATTATTCTGGCTGATGTCTCACCAACNTGAGTGCTTAAGTAAGGACTACACCAATAGACATGCCAAACTGAATGGGGAACGCCCACAAGGCTTAAACCCTAACCAAAGAACCACAGGCAACTAAGGAATGCTGAGAGAGGGAGATATAGTCTTATTCAGGGGAGAGCACACCAATTAGTTATCACTACCAAACGGTCAGCCCTCAAGCATACATACATACAAGTAACATACACATCTATGTATGCAACAGCAATTAATGAAGAAAGAGGCCATGGATTTGAAAAGAAGCAAAGAGTGGCATAGGGGAGGGTTTGGAGTGAGAAAACGGAAAGAAGAAATGATTATATTTTAACCTCAAAAATAAAAGGAAAGCCGGGCGATGGTGTTACATGCCTTTAATCCCAGCACTCGGGAGGCAGAGGCAGGCGGATCTCTGTGAGTTCGAGGCCAGCCTGGGCTACCGAGGGAGTTCCAGGAAAGGTGCCAAAGCTACGCAGAGAAACCCTGTCTCGAAAAACCAAAAATAAATAAATAAATAAATAAATAAATATAAAAGGAAAAATAAGAACAAAAATTATTTGTGGCCTGGTGAGATGGCTCTCCCCTGAAATCACTTGGCATGCAAGCCTGATGACCCAAATTTGATCCCTACATCCTAACATGGAAGAAGAGAACAGTCTCTGACAATTGTTTTCTGACCTCCACATGCTTGCCACAGCAATATGCATGCCCCTCTACCCACACGTTCACAATAATAAATAAACACAAATATTCAAAATTATTTTTGTTTGTTGAATAGNTTTATCTCCCTGCCACCATAATTTCCCTGTGAGTAGAAACATAGTGAAGTGTCCATTTTTAATATTTAAAGGCCGGAGNGAGCAAAATAAATAGATAGGAAGCATTCACCCTGATTATTCTACAGGAATAGTGGGATTATAAATTGAGGAAAGAAAGTCTGATAGTTGGCAAAGCAGCAGCAGAAGTTTTACATTTTATTCATGTCTCAAGTNCTGTGACTCAGGGCTCATGAGATGAGGTAGTGTCTACACTGGTGGAAGTGGATTCTCTTCACCTAAGTAACAGATCCCAAAGAAAAATGGAGATATNTACTCAAAACGTATTGTAAATCTTCAAGGAGTGAGGATAGATTTTTGTGGTGTTCATAAAGAGAAATGTCTTCTTTCTTCCTCCCTCTCCCCCCACCCCCCACACAAAGACTAGCCTGATCCTGGACTTTGGTGTCTTAAGAACCCATTTCCCAGTGAACTCCGCATCACGTCTCTGGTCTGTACACAGAAGCAAGGTGTCTTTATGTTTCTTCAGACTCTCTGTGGCCCTAATTAGAAAACAGAACATCTCTCATGTGCTTTCTCCTTTGAGTTTTCAAAACAATCCCGGGAAATAGGTAAGGCCCAGATTTAATATTTAATAGTATTTTATAAATAAACAGTGCTCAGAGAGGCGATGAAGCTTAGTTACCCAAAGTCACTTGGCTGGTGATGGAAAATGCTAGAGGGCTCAGGTCATTGGGCTCCTAAGTGTCTGCTTACCTCTTATATGTCGTAGGTTCTCATCTCTTCCTGGAAATGCAAATGGAAAACAGGCATATGTTGCTTCCTTTCTGATGATAACTATAT